>CADDXX010000080.1:2334409-2373698 GCA_902810485.1 Alauda arvensis
CTTCCCTCCACCCCTTCTCGTTTTGTCTTCCCAGCTGCATCTGGATTCACACTTGCAAACAAGTGTCTGGTGTGGCTCTTGTTTCTGACTGTCCTTCTACCTTTACTGTCTTTGAGAATATTCCTGTATCTGTGTGTTGTGYGTGTTAATCTCCAGAATTACTCTTATGAATAAGAACATTCAAAAGTTAATAAAAAACAAATTCACTTTCCTGAGAATATTGAGCACATCCAAGTGTTGTAATTCCTTTTTGTATTATACTTTGTATTAGAAGGAGTCTGTCTGAAATCAGATTTGACTACACAATCATGGAATGGCATATTGACAACAGTATTACATTTAATTAGTGAAGATGAGAACCTTCCTTTCGAGAGTCCTTAATTTGGTGCATTGATCAGCCCCAACAGATTCAAAGGCAAGCACATTAYGTTTTCTGTGTCCAAGTTCTGTGTCAACTAATCTATTGTGCCAATTCCTGAATCTCTGGGATTTAAAATAARTAACATAATGGAAAGCAAATAGTTAAAATATTTTTATTTAACTTAATTGACTTTGTTAACCAGTGGTTGATCATTAAATGAAGTCTGTGAAATTAATTTTTTATTAAACAAACTTTGTCACAGTATACTAAATGAAATTCTATATTTTAACAGAAATAGAGAAAAAAGATCAAAGGACAGGCAACAATTTCTTGTGGACAGCTTTGTAAGTGTATTGACTAAAATTAAAATTTGCTGTCATACAGTCCTTCAAGCAGCCTGACTTTGATAGAAAATGAATGCAAGATCACATAATGGTCTAATCCCATTACAGAAAAAGGAGTGATCATGAGTTGCACATATATTGCAGTAATGGTCAAGTAACACAACAATGTGTAGTTTTAATTTTTTCAGTATAATGAGATGCAGTGAAGCTTCCTTTTGGGGGATATAATGATTTCACTGGCAATCATAAGACATATAATTAGAAAGGAATATCAAAGGAATAAAGTTTCTGTGTGCCGGATGTAATCTTAGCTATGAGTACTCAAACAAAGAGAGAATGAAACTTTAATATTTATACACCAAAAAGAGATTCATTAAAGACGAAAGACTGAGTCTGATGCTGGGTGTCATTGTGTTGGTTCTTTCTTCCTTCTGTTGTCTTAGTAATGTGAAGTACTCATGCTGAGGCAGTCTCACCCTGGACCCTGAGAGGGCATATGGTTCTGTCACCWATTCTCTGTGTGAGGCACTGATTAGCTTTTGATAATTTATAAAACATCTTCCAGGTCTTAGCTGAGTTTGTGACTTCCATTATGCATTACCTGGGAAACTTTCTGGACAAACAGGTTGTCAAATGTATACACAATGCTCATGAAAAAGGCTGCTGTTTTGAATGRGAAGAGACCTCTGCTTAAAGCAGAGCCTACTTCAGTTTGAAATAAAGTCTTAGCTCTCTGTGGACAAGAACAATAGGAGAACACATCTAAAAACTAGCCACATAAGGAAATGCAGCTTCTAAAGCACTACGTATACACTTCCATTTGCAAAAGGCACCCTAGAAAAAGGAAGGCTTTAATATTGCAAACCCAAATACCTAGCAATAGGAAGATCTTAAGCAGCAATTTCTATAACAACAATTAATTGATTCTTAATTACACTCTCAGTTTGTTTCTGTTMCATTCCTGCATTATAAGAAAGATGTTCAATATTTACTTTGACCACCATTATTCACTGTGTGGMTTTACTTATTTGTTGTGCATCTGAACTTTGTAATTTTTTTTCTTTTGTTTGTTGTTGTTGCTGTTTTCTCCATGGCTCTTATCAGCCTAATATCTYATTACTTATCAAAAATTAATGAATTAATCTTCCCAATTCTCCTTTGAGAGTGAAACTAGTAGGTCTCAAATTTTTTGCTGATGGAGAATCCTAGTTCAGTGAGAGAAAAATTATCACTTTCAGGCTGTCAGGAATGCCAAGCTGTTCAGTGTTGGGTACAAAATCCAAGGGCCCTATTCTTCAATATGTGCTAAATTTTAAATAATTTTAGTGCTGTGCGTGTGGCAATTTGTGCATGGTTTAAGGTGGTRTAGTTCTCTGTGGACTTAATAGCTGAAAGAGAAAGATAATATAATTTTTAGGAGGAGCCCAGTACTGCTTACTTTAGGGGTGGRTGGAATTTCTTTGAAACCTCCTCTTGAACTGAGTTCAGAAAACTCACRTGAAGGAGATGGACAATTGCAACTAAGCTTGATAAAATAACCCAGTCATGTATATACTACATTGTAAAATGTCACTGTCATCAAGTGATAGATCTTGTGGCCAACATGAAAGGGGAGGATTTCTGACAAAGAGAACAAATTGTGTAAATAAAGTTTTTTTCCAGAGTAGTGTCTGTGAATAATCATGGTTATTTACCTAGGTGTAAGTATAATAGTCCGATGACTAGACTTTTTCTGTTTCCCAGAATCACTAAGTTTATATAACTGAAGACCTTGTGGCACTTTGATTTATTATGACAGACCAGCTTTTCACAGAAGAATTGGTTCAATAATTTACCCAGGGATGACAATGAAGCCCTTTTTCTGGAAGATTATTTTATTTCTGGCCGTGTAGATGTATTCCTTTGGTCTACAATCCCAGTGTGCATATATTTAGATGTACTAATGAGACTAGCAAACAAAGACTAGTTGCTTTGGAACAAGAAACTGATGAAATTTCCAAAGCCCAAAACACATTTACAAAATAAGAAAGGATATGGAGTGCTGTTAACATCCAATTCTTTTTTTACCCTTTGGTAACTTTTCATTTGCATATTTATTAACTTATGCTAGATCAAGTATTTTTTACAGTGATAGGCACAGAAAATAAATTAATTGTAATTCATTTTATTGTAATGAATAATAAATGAATTTTTCTGATAAGCCACTTTTTATAGTCTTATTACTMCATAGTTTTACTGAGGCATTAAAGTTTGCATTTTAATTTGAGAATATTTGCACTGTATTAATTTACAGTATCCTGCATTCTTAAGCATATGAAAACCCAGTGTTTATTATTTTTCATACTTTTTAGTTGAGATAGCTGAACAAATTATTAATTTTTCTGAATGTTCGCAGAATCACAAAATGAGTAGGGTTGGAAGAGACCACTGGAAATCATCTGCTCCAATCTCCCTGCTCAAGCAGTGTTCCCTAGAGCACATTATTCAGGATTTTGTCCAGGTGAGTTCTTAATATATCTAGAGAAAGCGACTACCCAACCCCTCTGAGCAGCCTGTTCTACCACTCAATCACTCTCACATTGACATGCTGAGATGGAACTTCTTGTACTCCAGTTTCTGCCTGTTGGTTGGCACCAGCAAGCAGAGCCTGGTTCCATTTTCAGGACACCATCCTTTCAGATACTTGTATGCATTGACAAGAACCTTTCTCAGTCAGCTTTTCTCAAGGCTGAACAGGTCCAGCTCCCTCAGCCTTTCCTCATAAGAGAGATGCTCCACTTGCTTAATCATCTTTGTCACATTCTGCTTGTCTGGCTCCRGTAGCTCCATGTCTTTCTTGTACTCAGGAGCCCATAACTGAACACAGCACTCCAGATTTGGCCTCACTACGATTGAATAGAGGGCCAGGATCACCTCTSTGGACCTGCTGGAAGGCTTTTCCTYAGGCAGGCYAGAAGGCTGTTGGTTACCTTTGCTGTCAAAGATGCATGGCTGACTCATAATCAACTTCTTGCTCACTGGAACACCCATATCCTTTCTTTAAAAGAAAAAKCAAAGTGTAGCAAAGCTGGTTTTTCCCCAGGAAATACTGGTGCCTGGGATAATTCCTCTCAAGTGAAAGACTTTGCATTTGCCTTTGTTACACTGCTTGAGATTCTGCTCTCCCCAATTCTCCAGCCYGTCCAGTTGCCTTTGAAGAACAGCATAATCTTCTGGTATAACAGCTACTCTTCCCAGTTTTTGTCATCTATGAACTTTCCAAGCATACACATTTTCCCAACATGCCAGTCACTGATGATGAGGTTAGACAGTATTGGCACAGGTATTGATACTGAAGTACACAATTAATGATCTGCTGGCAAATTGACTTTCTGCTGCCCTCTCTGGGCCTGGCCGTTCAGACAATTTTCCATCCAGCTCTCTGACTATTTGTCTAAACTATGTCAGATCATCTTGAYGGTGAGAAGGTTTCAGAAGCTTTCCTAAAACTGAGATGACGTGCTCATCCATAAAGTTCTATACTTCATTGTAGGAGTCTGTAAATTTGCTTTTACTTGATTTTCATGCTGATTATTCTCAATTACCTTGTGGCATTCATATATTTGGGATGGATTTTTTGATTAGTTGCTCTACCACCTTCACAGAGACTGATGATACTCATTTGATACTCCACAGATCTTTCTTCTTGCACTTGAAGTCAGGTGTGACCTTTGTTCTTTACCACCCTTCAGAGACCTCTGCCAATTAACGTGACCTTTCAATTATTTCAGCCGAGAATGGCCTCATAGTGATGTCAGAGAGATCCTTCCATCAGCCCCGTGGACTTGTACATATTTGCTCAAGTGTTCTCTAACCTGGTCCTTCACTGCTGAGGGCATATGGGCCTTCYTCGAAACTTTCCCTCTGGTCTCAGGGTCTAATGGATACATCAAGCCCAATCTTACTGGTAGCGACTGAGGCAAAGAGGACAATGAGAACCTTGACTTTTTCGTGTTCTTTGTCACCAAGTTCCCAGCCTACTCAAACATGGATCCAGGTTCTCTCGTGTCTTCTTTCCTGTTCATCTTCTTGTAATATCCTTTCCTGTTGCCTTTGAGAGCTGTTGCCAGAGTCAACTGCAGGTAATTATTTGTTGCCCTAGTACATGAAAAGACAATGAAATKACATGCTTGGGTTTTCCAAACGCAATAAAAGAGAGGGATTTATTTTTYGACCTCAATATAGATACAATTCTAACCATGRCCAGAGGTTGGAGAATGAMGTCTAAACCTCTCCAATCACACTTGTCAATCCAAAAGTAAGCATGAAAGTTGGTTACAATAACATTTTTCACTGTTTACATGAAACTGTGAGAAGACTCCACTACAAAAATGAAAACATCAGAAGGCTTTAAAAATTTAGGGTGACAATTGTTGGCTTTCTTTACCCCATTATTGCAAAACTAAACAGCATCTCTACACTTCTGGATTATTTGTCCCTCCTTTAACCTCTTTAGCACTTCTTTTTTCTTTCAGTTCAATCAGGAGCTCCTTGCTCCTTCATGCAGRCCTCCTGCCACCTCTGCCTACTTCCTGCTTGTTGAGATGGACCTTTTTGGAGCTTGAAGAAGGCATCAACTAGTTTTCCTGGACTCCTCTTCCTATAGAGCAATGTCCCATGATATGGTACCTCTCTGATGAAGATAAGCTCTCCATTCCTGAATCCAGGCTGTGAATTGCTTTGCCTTTTTTCCTTGTATTCTCCTGCCTAGATCCTGAACTCTACCATATYATGGCCTCTACAGCCAAGACTGCTCAAAACGTTTTGCATCCAAAGACAGTTTTTCTTTTTTAAATATGAGGTCTACTATTCATTGTTGTCTCCTTGATCACCTGGGCCAGGAAGTTTTTCTTAGTGYACTTCAGGTAAGTCCTAGGTTGTTTGTGTCCTGCTATGTTGCCTTTCCAGAAAATATGGGGGTGACTGAAGTAATGCTTGCAAATTAGGGCCTGTGAATGTGAAGYTACTTCCAGTTGTTTCAGGAAGGCTCTGTATCAGATGCCCACCCTAGTAAGACTTGTGGAGTTCTGCCTGCTAACCTTGAACTGTATGCCCTTGCCTGGCTCCTGAACAGTCCCAAGGATGGTATGCACTCCATGCACTTCCATGCCTTCCACTCTCATAAGAAGTGTAATATACACCCTTTTCTTTGCAGCATGTGCTTCCCTGAGGTRACTTCATCCATTTCTTGCAGCTCTCCAGTAATGTGAGTCATCTCATGGTATCGCTGTGATCCCGAGGAGGTCACAGTCATGTARCTGCACACAGACTTGTGACTCCTACTGTTAGTTTCCCACATTATAGGCATTGGTGTAAATGCACTCAGAGAGACATCCGAGTTTACTGATTCCCCAGAGAAGGCTTCAAAGCTGTCACCATCACATTTGTACTCCTTTCTTTCTTTCTGTGCATTTCWTTCAGGATGGGATACTTTCTTCAAAGAAGCCTAGGATTCTCAGCATAAGTCTGTATTTTGAAATCTGGCTTTAGGTAATAACTTACATCCTTTTCTTTCTTATATGTCTTATAATAACGCAGATTTTACTCAGTCAATAGAGYATTGGTATAATTTTAAAATTTCAGAAGCAGGAATTGAATAATGCTATTGGATGGCATTTGTGTCAAGTATGCATGTGATTTTATCCTGTTGTGTTCGTTGAGATATTTGATCATGGTTGTTATAAGTGATAGCACACTAAAGTTTTCTGACTCTCACATCTGGTGGTTGGCTGGAGTTTACTGACTTTCACCAGTCTACATTTTTTGAATTAATATACATTTTTCAACTAATATAAAATTCTGACCTACCTGAGTCAGGATGAAAGCCTGTGTATCATTTTACTAAGCAAGTTTTTTGTTCAAATATGAAAGAAAAAAATACAGATAAACTTTGCAATCTTGTAGGCCTATTCCCCCCCCCCCTTTCCTTTTTATCTTTTCCCCTGATTACAGCTGTGGGTCAAGGATGAAATTCAACTTACTGAAATTAGTGGAAAATTTCACTTTTAATTTTTAGACTTGAAAAATAGGAAACTCRGAACTGGATTTTATCTACTCTTTTTTTTTCTACTTTGAACATCTCAAGGTTTTGGAGCCTAAACTAGTGAACAGAATCGCTATTACTCAGATAATCAAAATTCTGATATTGTCTCTGTTGTATGTCCAGAATTTTTGAGAAGATTGTATGACTTCAGAATATAAGTATATGCATGGATCAATGAGTTCTGATTTAATGTATTTTTTTGTCTACATTAATCTCTTTCAAAAAATGAAATGTCACTATTTAATAGTGCTCAGTACTATATAAAATTTAAAAAGAAAATACTTAGTATGTTTTTTATGTAGGTTATAACTCCCAATCCTTTAATAAACAACATCAAGTAGCAGATATTTCAGCTGATGAGCTTGTTGCTGAATTTTCTGTTTAAGAAGTGATAAGTAGTTTCATATTTTGAATTCTGGAAAACCTTCTGTTCTGGGAGCCATGCAGAAGGCATTGTGCTTGAGGAATTATATCTGGTCTGTTTGGCCTCACACTTAGGACTTGAGAAATCTGTGTGCTATTGATATAACCTTGATATATTGATATAACCTWATATTGATATAACCTCATATTGATATAACCTTGTAGCTTACAAGGTCTTTGGGARAGGTAAACTGTGTATGGATCAAAGGGTAGAGTGTAGTGATCCTAGCTGGAAGACTGTTGCACATTGAGGAGTCAAATATTACAGTTAACTCCTCTTCATGGGGGAGATGTTTGCATCATGGCATAGGAAAATCCATTCAGCAGTAGGAATATGGGGTGGACACTATCTGATGGAAAACAAAAGGCTATTCATATTAGTCTCTTTACTAATTAAACAACCAAGTCATTTGTTGTTGAGCCTTTTTTACTGCCAGTCATTTTCCCTTTCTCTSTGTTTCTGTCTCAAATTCCCTATGCTGTCTTCTCCTCCCCCACTGGTGTAAACTCCCTTTTTTTGACATTTTTATTRAAGAAAAAAAATATTTTTAAATGCTAGCAAACATGGTGTGTGATTTGAAATTAATTTTTATCAAAATAAATGTAAATGCTTAAAATAATCCAAAATACTGATACTGAACTTGAAAAAGAARTATGACATTTGATATATTGGAGGAAATTATTTTCAGATAATTCACTGAAATTGGAATATGCTGTAGTTTGTTAGTGGGCTAAAATGATCAAGTTATGAACAGYAAAAATAATAACATTATATTGTATTCTACAGTTTCTAAACAACAGTTATGTACTTTGAGTGTATAGAACAAAATTTTAATTTCTTCACAAATAGYACACATAGTTGTTCCCGTTCTGTGGATTGAGGTATATTGATGAGTATAATCCTAAAAAAGTGTGCTAAAACTCAGCCTGTTCATCTCTTGKAAAATAGAACTGGAACAAATTTTCTGTGCAGTTTTGCCCCTCCACCCCCTTGCCCTCACTTCTGATTCTTGATGTAAGTGGAATTTTAAAATGGTTTGTGAAATCCCCACCATTGTTCTGCCTTTAGATTTAGTAATAAGACCTCAGGAGATTTGAGTTCAAGTGTTTTATAGGAGAAGGTAGTTTGAAGATGTCCTGACTTCCATGTCATCTAATCTCTGTAGGTGGTCAGTGAACACGTAATTGTTTCTTTCTCTTGCATGCGGGAAAACAGAAATGTAAGTGGAATTAAAGTAACATGAAACTTTGGAATTACTAGCTTTCTTTCAGTTAATTTAGTAGCTTTATCAGTGTGTTAAAATTTCTCTCTCTATTCCAAGTTTGCTGCTTGTGAATATTCCACATTTTTTCCAGTATATGAATATTTCATGTTGATTAATTTTGGTAAGAGAAAGCTGATTTTATTTCCCACTGATGAGTAGCAAGAGTTCTTTGATTTCTGAAGGTGATGTACTTTTATAGTTCTGTTATAATAATATTTGCTTTCTGTGTGCATTTTCTCCTGCTGCTTTTATGTGTTTCCAAAGTGAAAACAAAGAAGTATATAGCCAGAAAAATAAAAAAGTATAACTAAAGTAAATTCAATATCATTGGTTAGAAATGTAATTTTTTAAAAAATTTGATCCTGCATGAAAAGTAGGATCTGTAATTCATGTCACACAAAATTGCATTTTTTTTTTTCCTGTAGTAGTTTAAGTWGCATATAATAAATAGTTTTGAAAGAGGTATTTTCTTTATAATGTAGYTTTTTACTGGACTGTGTTCATTTTCCTCTTCATATGTGACAGTTACAGCTTAAGAAACATYTAACCATTCATCATGAATTATAGACTTGCAAAGTTAATGTTGTTACAGCAATTAGATACTTTGATCTGGACTAGAACATGTTAAGAAAGTCATTAGACAGATTTGCTGTGCATAATGAACATAAAAGCTATTTGTATATGATTCCAAAAAGGCAAACATTAATTGGAAGCAAAGTATAGCCTTGGGGTATTGCAAGAAGRCTCTGATTTCAAGCAGATGATTTACTTTCTTTTACTGCCACTTTTCCTTTAAAATTAATTGAAATATAAAGCTTTCAAAGACTAGTGAGTTTTTAGCCTTTCAAGACAGATTTTTTAGAAATCAATACAGTGATTCACAGTATCCTTTGTGACAAAATGTCCAGCCCACAGTTGGTTAAACACATCATGCAAGGGTTCAACAAAGGGTTGGCAGGTGGGGCATCCTTGAACTATTCTTATGGTAATTGAGGTATCATTGGACTGGCAAYCTGTCAGTATTGGGGTTCTGCAGGGGTCCATCTTGGRCCCAGTGCTCTTCAATGTCTTCTTGAACAGCATGTGTGAAGAACCCAAAGGTACACGAAGGAATTTGCCAACAGTACTGGATTGGGAAGAGCTTTTGACTCCCACAAAGGCAGAGGCAGAGACAAATCAGGGGTCTGGGCAACCACCAACCATGTGAATTTCAACAGGGGAAAGTGCTGGACTCTGCATCTGGGGTGCATCAGGCACACTGGCAACACTGGATGTATGGAYAGACTGGGGAATGAGATGCTGGAAAGCATTGCCATGGAAAGGGACCAGGGGGTCCTGGCAAGTTGAACATGAGCCAGCAGTGCCCTGGCAGCCAGGAGGGGCAACCCTGTCCAGGGGTGCATCAGGCACAGCATCAGCAGCTGGGCAAGGGAAGGGATTGTCCYGCTCTGCTCTGAGCTGGGGCAGCTTCACCTCAAGTGCTGGGGGCAGTTTTGGGTGCCAAAATGTAAGAAGAATACAAAACTATTAATGAGAGGCTAAAGGAGGGCTGTGGAGATGGAGAATGATTTAGAAGGGAAGCTGTAYGAGGAGGGGCTGAGGTCACTTGGTCTGTTCAGCCTGGAGGAGACTGAGGATCAAMTCATTGCAGTCACAACTTCCTCATGAGGGGAAGAGGAGGTGCAGGAACTGAYCTCWCCTCTGTCATGCCCAGKGACAGAACTTGAGGGAATGGCCTGATGTTGAGTAAGGGGAGGTTTAGGCTGGATAGTGGAAAAAGGTTTTTCACCCATACGGGGTTTGAGCACTGGAACAGGTTCCCCAGGGAAGAGGTCAAAACACCACTGYAGTTCACTAAGCATTTGGTCAAGGCTCTCAGGCACGTGGTGTGATTCTTCAGGTTGTACTGTGCAGGGCCAGGGGGCGGTTTTTTAGGTCCATTCCAACTCAGGACATTCTAGTATTCTGTGATTTTTTTTTTTTCCCCTATGATTCTGCACCTGATGATTCAACAGCAGGGTGGCTACACACAGGAAATACCATGCTAGTACCTAAAGCAGACTAATAATCTCCGTATTTTGAGGGTTTAGATAAAAATATCCTCTCTATTTTTTGGCATTGTTTATTAACATTGGAAATTCAAATTTTAAACTTACATACGCATATATGATTATGGCCAAGGTTTTGTCTTCATGTAAAAGTGGCAAACTTCTAAAACACACAAGGTAACATTAATGATTCTTTTATTCAGATTTCACACATCTCTTTTTCTACATTGTTTGGAGACATGAATATACTGCATYATAGTCAGTTAATATTCTGAAATTRGAAAGCCTGTCCAGAAAAGAGCAGACATCTGGGGGAAAAGCACACAGCAGATTACTTCTTTTAAAGAATAACTTTTTACAGTGTAAGTATACTGCAGGCTTTAAACATGGCAACTCAGGAGAAGGAGAGTTTCTAAGCATTCTGGAGAAACAGTATTTATGTCTCAGAACTTTTACAACATATTTATATAGGCAAAAAGTTATTGCCTGATAGATTGTAAAAGAAGCATACAAATGAAGATATCTGAACCTGACTGTGGAAGATATTTTCCACTATTTCCCTATTAGAATATTCTGGTGCATTTTTAATACTTAAAAACTTACCCCTGGTATAACTGTTGTATTTTACAGAGATTATGACTTCGATCTGGTTTGATGTGGTAACTGTCATGTGGTTTATATTTGCATTTCAGGATGATTTAAAATGTGCAYCAAATGCAGAATCTGGATGTGTTTCTCCTCTGAAGCAGGTGCAAGAGCAGCTATAAATGGTACAGATTGTCTCTCTTTGTGGGAACAAGCCCTGTGGGAGTTTGAGCTGGTAGTGTCCCAGCATTGTCCGGGGTCTGTGGCACTTGTAGTAAACWCTTTCACAGTACAGTTAAAGGTGGCACTTTCACAAATGGTTCCACCAATCACAGGTGTGTTGGTAAGCTGCATGTCATCGTCTGGTAACGTTTCACTGAGAGTGAACCTAGCTGATTAGAAAAAGAACATTTGTGGTGTAAGAGCTGTTGGGTTTGATCCTTRAAGAGGAGGTAACTATGTCTAAAAGCAGGCTTAGTTATTATGCAGTCTTGCCCTAAGAGCTCTAATGCCCTAAGTTAACAACAACAAAAAGTCTCTGCAACCTGGCATCTAGAGAGGCATGCATGCATGCAGCCAGCAAACAGCCTGCAGTATTGTTGCTCCAGGCAACCAGCTGTTCCTGGAGAGAATGTGCAGCCCTGARCACCACACAGCCAAATAACCTGTGAGATGGCATTGTCTCTCCTTTTACGTTTACACTTCTTTTATTTGGAATAGAGTAAAAAAGTACTCTTTTTTAATCTTCAAAGAAAATGATTGGATTTATTAATTAATAGCTTGTGCTCATTTGGGAAAAATACTTGATGGAATATGTCAAGGATTATTTTTCTGCTATCAGTGAAAACAGTGTAATTAGCTGAGATAAAATAACTTGATGGATTCAAAATAGAAAAAGTTTCATTTTGAAATGATGATGCAGTCACCCTATGCTCTCACATTCTTCCTCCCTGAATACCAAAYACCAAATTGGCCCAAAAACGGTGTTAGAACTTACACTGAAAAAATAATGACAAGCATTGTCAGCTGGTTTTGTCACTTTTACATGGTTCTGTTATCTATTGAATAGTCTTTACCTCAACCCACAAGTTTTCTCACTTTGACCCTTCTGATTTGCTTCCCCATTCCCAATGGGGAAGAATAGAAGAAGGTGGGTGAGCAGCTCTGTGGGTTTCTGCTGTCATGTGTGGCCAAATAGCAACACAGGTAACTGAAAGTAGTATACAGTGTTCTTGMTTTTTTCATGTGTACTCATTGCATTCCAATTTTATGAATTTGATTTTTTAATATGTCAGGGAAGCAGGCCATGATAGAATCCATAAATGCACACATATTTCCTTACAGGAAGCACCAATACATTTSATAGAAGAACTTTCTATCCAAACAGCAAGAAAAAGTGGTGTCAGTCTTGTAATATAAATAATAGTAATYCTCTCTATTTAATAAGCTTGACAGGTTTGTTGAAACAGTTCTATGTCTTACAAAAGGCACTTTTTACTATCTGTTAAAGAAAAATAGGAGCATTTGGCCTATTTTATTCAAGTGTATACCCTATTCTTCAGCCTTTAACACGTCTGATCACAAGTCTTGAAACAGCCGAGCATTTTCTGGATATATTTTGCCAGTGTTTTGTTTTATTGTTGAAATAAATAGTTGAAAGCAATGTTCCTCAAAACAATTTACAACAGTCGGTTCAACAGAGGAAGAAATTAGCCAAGATACAAGGTCAATAAAGGRCTTAGGAGAAAGTACTAATGTTGATATTAATGCTATTTATAAATGGCTTACTTCRTTATTCAGTGATATACAGCTTTCTTTATTGGAAAACACCGAAGTTGCTTAATAGCACATTGCATCAAAACACAATGGTTCAGAGCACAGAGTTGGACTRCCGTCAGAATATAAATGTAACAGATGTGTTTTATTGGCATCTACCCTAGAAGGATTATTGGTGTACAAAGATGAAAGCATAAATTTGGCCAGAGAATAAAGAATTTTAATCCTTTTGGGACATTGCAAGTATGCAGAAGAAAAGATGGTGTTAACTGGGATAGGAACAAAGAGTACTGTAATATTTCCTTTCAAAGCTCAATTTATGTGGAGAAACAATAAGACATCTCATCTCATATCTGACAGAATTAATTATTTTGAAAAATAATTTTTGCATAAAAATGGTGCTGGTTACAGTGTAGCATATAAAAGTGCATGGAGTAACCATGACAATTAGAAACATGAAGCTAATTAGATCTGCAAAATGTTTTCCTCAAAACCAGAATGAAATGGAACCCAGGTAATCAGTAAGTGTTTGGATCCCTTATTATCAAAATGCACACATTTGAACAGACAGCAAACACATACTAAATGCTAGTGAACAAGCTGTTTGCTATTGCAGAAGACAAGTGTCAGCATTTTTTAAAACTAGAAAAAGTTTCTAAATCAAGTTATGCACTCAAAATGTTATCTTTCCCTTTTATTTTTTCCTTCCCCATCATGAGAACTACTAGAGAAAGTGATATCATATGTCACTGGGTGAGAGAGGTATGACTGTCAAGTATGGAAAACTTCTGACAAATATATAGTTTGTGTTGGGGAACTTCTGTGGTAGTCAGTTTGTATTAAGATACAGCACTTAAGGCTACATTAACAAGAGAGCTAACAAGGAACCCCTGACAAGTTTTTATTAAAAGTTAAAGGAACACCTGTACCCTTAAATATAAATTCTGAAATTTAATTAATTCTGAAAATATTTGGATAATATCTGATACTTGTAGCAAAGAATTTTATCAATACTCTCTGTAGCTCAGCTGAGACAACATCTGCAGTTACCCCTGTAAACTCACTAAGAATGGAAAGAAAAATTGTATAATATTTTTAAGTGGCATAATTTAAAGTAGAAGAATGTGAACATATGGAGAAGAGAGAAATGAAATATAATTAGGGAAAATAAGACTTTTCATTGTGCCGTTTTTGACAGCTGGACTTGATGACCTAAAACATMTTTTTGAACCTTAATGATTCTATGATTCTTAGTGCAAGAATATACATACATTCAAGAATTTTTGAAGTGGATTACAAACAGACAAAAGGATGCTTTTAAAAAGCTCATGGTTCAGCTGCAAAAGTTACTGSTCCTAAATGTTTGTCAAAACCTTGACACAGTTCACCTGCAGGTGATGGCTGAGCACATAAACAGGTTCTCCAGGGAAGTGGTCACACTGCCAGCCTGAAAGAGTTCAGGAAGCACTTGGACAGTGCTCTCAGACACATGGTGTGAATCTTGGGGTATCCTGTGCAGGGCCAGGAGTTGGACTCTTATGAGCCTGATGCATCTCTTCCTTTTTTAATAAAGATTATTCTACAACTCTAACAAATGTCTACAGTATGAAAAACATGGAAAATGAAAAAATGCTAAACATGACAAATGAAAAGAAAGATTTTCTAATTTCATGACAGAAACAGATAAGTTTCTTTCTGAGTCTTAAAAAGAAAATTTACCAGCTGTTCTTTTGGGATTCGTGTATGTTTCTCTGAAGAAAATATTTTGTGGAGATAACCGAAATGRGATATGTCTTGCCATTGTATTTAATTTTCTCCTGTGCTCTTARTACTTAAGAATGTCTCTGGTAAAATATTTTGCCTTCATTGTTTAAATTTTTAAATTAGCTCCCCAACCTTGACATATAAAATATTTCAGATATGAAAGGCAAAACACTTTTTTCAGTTATGAATTTCATGTTTGTATTACCAATGAAAGTAATCAATGCATTTTGTACCAAGAAGATGAACTGGAACACAAGCTTTGTTTTCAAATCTTAACGTACCAAAAGTGAGCTTGATGGATCACAAATGAAATCTTCGTATTGATGCTGTGCTCTGTAAAGCGAACTATGTGAAATAAGTCAAGGCTAGGACTTTAAAATCCTCCATAAAATCGTTCTGTAAATCAGGGTGTCAAGAAACACTGGCACATACTGAACCCCTGCTTAGATACGTTAAAAGGCATTTACTGCTGTGTATTACATGAATAGTTATTCCAAAATGCATTATAATGACTGACATATGTGTGCATATTTACACATGAAGGGAGAATGGTTATGAAGTGAAATAAAGCTAAAGCTAAGCTAAGCTAAGGTATAATCAAATGTCACCTGTTCATTTAACTTTTTTTTTTTTTCTATGCAGCTTGGATATGCAAAGTTAGATTTTGCCAGTCTCAATCATACTTAAATGCATTCTTGTGCTCTAAGTGCAAAAAGTCTTAAAAACTTATTTCTTTCTGTTYTGCATTTTAAAATACAAACTAAACAATTAGGGGGGCAAAAAATACCAACAAGCAGAAACCAAAGAAAACTTTAAATTACATTTTTTCAATCTTTTTCTGAGTATTTTKTATTTCCAAAGTTTTTTCTGGTTTCTGTCCAGTGTATTATTTACAGCAGACTTACAAAGTATTGAAAATAGGATTTTTAATGGAAAGGCTCAGAGCCCTTTACTGCAGTAATGTGAGTAAGAAAGCCATAATCTAGCGYATATTAGAGTTCCGTGCATTTYGCTGTGACTTSTTGTCCTAGGTTGCAATGTAAGATGTGCCCAAAGTCTGTATTCTATCACCATCTTCATGAGCTGTTGAAACCAGGTGGGGCAGTGTTTTCCCTGCTCCCTCCCTCCGGACTATCTTCCGTTAATGGCCCATCAATGCAGTGGCCCATGACTCATTCGGGAGCTATCTCTGCTTAATGGGCAATCAAGGACCCATYGCATGACTCCTAGAATGATATCAGCCCATTGTGAGATGCTCTGCCCAGGGGGAAGGAGCCAAGCATTCCCACCTGGATATAATCTGGAKCTTGGGACAGCACAGGGCTTATCGACTGGACACCCAGCGGACAGGAGCTGCCAGATCTTTCTACAGGATTACTGCTTTGACAAGACCACTTCACCTGGACTGCTAYCCACTACCCTAACGAACAGTGTCAGGTTGTATTCTGACTCTGCCAAGGGTCTTTTCGTTTGTTCCTTTTGCTATTACATTTATATTATTGTTTTCCTATTAAATTGTATTTCTGACTTAGARTCTCTCACTGGTTTTGCTTTCAAACGAGTACACTTATCTAGTATTCTAATGTATTTAAAACATATTTCTTCTCAAACTGGTTTTAAAYGCTGCAATATCACATTTTTACCAAATGAATGCAAAATAAATATTTTTAAAACCCTGTTATTTCTTTTGCTGATATCTAGGTATCAGATATGCTCCAAGCAAGAGCATTGCATTGAGTTTGTATTCAGCCTCTGAAAACCTGATTCACTTCAGCCTAGTGCCAAACCACTAGTCAGGCATCAGTCATGAAGAAAATAGAGAAAAAGGGAAAGTCAACCTGCCAAAAGTCATCTCAGCTGCAGAGCTAAATGGAACATAGTTGCACAGTGCAATACACTAATATATGAGATAACTTGTGCATTCTTAATTAAAATTTAAGCAACTTTTAGAAATTTAAACATTAAAATTTTTGTACCTCWGTGAGAAAGATCTTCCTTAGTTCTAAAACAATTTTAGAATTGTGAACACAGCAATCATGCATTACAGTCACCAAGGTCACAAAATAATTTTTTCCTCCCATTAGCATAGTCTGATAAATGTAGTATAAGGCTTTCTGCTCATATTCTGGTRCCATCTACTCTGTGTTGCATTCATCACAAGGAATTATATCCAGTAGTAAGTAAACTGATGTTAATCTAGGTACAAATTTTCTTCATGCCATTACATTTGCATGTATGCAAAAGATAGATGATTGTTTTCATGTCTTACGATAGTAAAAATACTAAAGCTTAAAAGAATTAGGTAGTTTCTGCACTGAAGCCTGTTCGTGCATGAAGRATCATCCTGAAGATTTCTGGAGTTCATGAATTCTGTCCATCTGAATATGGTTGTAAGTCTGATATTCCTCATGGAAATTATCTAACTGTAGATGAGGTCTCTGAAGTAACATTTCTCGTGTAATCACTCTTTCTCTTCCAATTTCTTAATCCTACAGTTCTCATTCAGTCTTAAATTATTTTATGAATCTAGGGCAGGACTCTGCTTTTCTAAAATGGACACAAAAAGTGTCAAAGAATTACTAGAGATGGGATGTCAATTTGATAAAAACTTACAGAGCTGGTGTCAGTCACATAACATTCTTATTTTGTTATATGGGATGTTCCTAAGCAATGGAGTGTGCAAGTTCTGTGGTTGTCTTCAGAAGYCTTCTCACCTGCTTCCTCTACCCCACCCACTTGTGGAGATTGACATTGTCTGGCCCTCTTTTTCATTCCTCCATTCCAGGGAGAAAAAAGTGCCTTGCTCCTACTGAGGTTCTCATCCTTACAGGCAGGCAAGGTGAAATAAGAGCTTTCCTATAAAGGGCTCAAGGTTAAGAAGAGAATGCCTCTTCCCTTGATTTAGTRTTTCTCCTTTAATAAAGCTCTTCAGCATGTGCTGAACTCACAACTCTACAARGAAGCAAGAATATTGATCCCTTCCTGAAAATAACTTATAATATTTCAATAATTATCCTATCTCACTAACTTGGTTTAATAGGTATGTACAAAGTTATTAATATTTGCTAARCTGTTATTTTAAAAAGGTCTCAAAAAGGTTTTGGTGTTTTATGAATTTTTTGATTTAAAAGAAAGGAAAAAAGTTAAATAAGCAAAAGATGGTTTAGCTGGCAAATTGCAATTTGACATAATTATGGTGGTGAAAGGAGCAAACATATAAAATTAACATGGTAGATATATATTTTGCAATACCACTACCGTAAAAATGACCCATATTAAAGCTAGAATTGTTATAGAGRCACTCTGCTAAAAGCAAAGCCTTAACTTCTAGTGAGTAACAAGAATGAATAGAGAGACTGGTAATGTCTCTCTTAAACAAGAGTATATATTTTCTAAATGCTGGATAAATAAGCTGATTAAGGACAATGAATTATTTTAGAAAGTGATGGCAGGACTATTCATGATAGAAGATTATACAATTAGTGAAAGTGTAGTCYTAAAGGAAGGGTTGTCTTTTGCTAGATGTGTAATCAAATGTGCAGTTTTAATGAAAATAAGACATGGCAAGCCCCACACTAGAAAACATGCTGGTTAGCTACTATATGACCAAGTTATGCATCCTAAGRGCAATGTGCATGTTATGTCACCTCATTTCCCTCCTGCTAACTTCTATTTAGCCTAAAATAGAACGGGGTTGTRAGCCCCATTCTCACTCTGTATTTCATGGAGAGTATTAGCATGTCACATCTAGGTGTCATGCTGACAGCAGTGGTCCTCATTCTTTTGTAAAACAGTGTGAAATGTACTGGTATTTTAGATCATATTTAGATGACTGAGAGTGAAGTAAGTGTTAATTTATGGAAAGTCAMCCCATTGTTGTGTAACCAATTGTGTTCTCATGAAGACCCTTCCTAAACCAAACAAATTTTATGGATTGACTTACTATGTTCTGGAGATTTCAAATACTAAGATGGATTCAAATTGGCAAGGCAGACAAAGACTGGAAACACTCTTCTGTGTCAAAGTGTRGAGATAGAAAGAAGGCCCCCACAACTGCTCAGAGAACTAGAAGATCAGTGTGACCAGTCGGATAAACCTTTTGTGCCAGGTTTTTGTTGGCAGGGCTCTATTCAGCTTCACTGAGCTGAGCCACCTTTTACCAGCTGAAAGCTAAGTCCACTGTAAAGGCTTTTGATAGTTCAGGATAAACAAGAAAGCAGAACAAATGGSTGCATTTTCAGGTTTTCAATTACTTGATAAGTAGGATTTACAACATAAACTCTCACGTGTCACCAACTTTCTGTCAAGCAGCCATGCTGCTCATTGAACTACCAAGAAYTTTCACTCTGCATTGCGACACCTAATTGTACTGTTCACCAATGATAAGTGACAAAATGTATCAGCCAGATATCCACTTTACATTATTAAAGAATTAATTAGAATTAGAGCCYTGTGAGTTTTCTAATTAACAAAGAATCTCAGTAACAATGAAGATAATCCAATTTTGTCATACTGTTTCCTCTCATACTCTTACTCATGATCATCAGGGTATGAAGTCAATGACCCTTGGAATTTTTCAAAGGTCACCAGTAATTATTTCAACATATTAATTTTAAGAAAGACCTGTATTTCACCTTGGCAACATTCAGCTGTAAATGAGTTCTCCTCTTTTTAACTAAATCAAATTGTAATACTTATCACTTTTGCTGGAAAGGAAGGCCATTGATAGGTAGCATGAGTCATACACAGATGACTTTATGGGCTCGTAAGTTAGAATATCCTCAGACCTCTCCAAGAACTTCTGAAGAACTTTGCAAAGTATGACGAGCTCTTCAAAAGAGATCAAGCTGTTTCACAGTCATCCTGTGATGATTTATTAAACACAGATTAGAAGTCCATTTACCTGCTAGTTTGAAGTTTATTGTATTTTCACTCTTTGAGAGATTAAAGAAAGGATAGGGTCCTCACTCACAGAGGAATTTCTTAACTATTTTCAAAGAAAAATTGAATTAACAGCGTACTGATAATTATGACAAATATTTGTTTTACAGTTACCTTATAGGAAATACATCYCTGGGAGACTCCAAAAGGATGGAGTAGAATTAGAGAGAGAAATTAAATKGAATAGGAAAAACCTTCCAATCTTTGAATGACCTACCAGGCCTTTTGAAGTGACAAAGAAAAGGCATTTAAAATGATGAAAACCCCCCGTGTCTGATATATTATTCTCCTATTTCCCAGAAGATGTCCTCATTACCCAAAGTAAAATAGAAGAGGACTCTACAAGCAGAACTTCTAACATCAGTGGTAGACAGAATATATTGAGTTGTAAAGAAGGCTTCTTCATTTGAAGAAAAAAAAATAAAATCCCTGAAGTCATGTCTTACACATTGTCTGCTCTATTCATTAATTCCCTAAGGCATATGAATTTCATTATATAGTTTATGTTCAAGTAACTATATCTTGTCCTGCAAAACAGAGCTCTTTACTAGGGTGTTAMGCATTTACTGGCAGTGAGATTTTCTTTTTACAGAGAGTCAATATTTGTGCATTGCTTAAATAAGCTAATTCGTGCTAAAGAGAAATTTTATTTTTATTGATCTAGAAGTTCAAGGAAAAAMTTTTAAGGTTGCTTTTAATAATGACTCTGGATGTAAATTGGGATAAAAGGAATGAATTTTCTTCCTAGCTAATTTGAGCTTGTRTTTTGACTTACTGATTTGATACCAGCTTTTTATTTGAAGTCCATTTTTTTGCATACTAGAAGGATGCAAAATGGCAGGGATAAAGCTCTAATTTTCCATTTTTGTTCCTTGAAATGGCTTTAGCAAAGGCTTGATGGCAGGTAGGCCAGGTTCTCTGCAGGCAAGTGCATCTCCAACACTGAGAACTTAAAAACTTTTTGGCTAGCTGTCCACTAGCATAATGCAGTTTTCTTTACAGTGAACAGTGCTTTCTGCAGAACAGAAGCTCTTGCATGTCATTTAGTCCTATTGAGCGTGACAATTTGAAGCTATTCTCATTTGGATTGAAAAGTTTGCCATGTTTTTATGGTATGAGTCAACACAAAAATATGAGCCTTTACTGGAATCATCCAAGCTTCTGTTTCTAACAGAAATTAACAGCTGATAAGGAAATGTAACATAGAGTAATGAACAGGTGTGACCTATGTTTTATTATCAAGAAACACCTTATTAAAAAAAGAAACTGGTAGTCAGAGACTTCCTTATTTGTAAAGAACCCTTTTCCTCTGCATTTTCTTCACACTTCATGAAAATTAAGTATTAATATAGGACATTAAGTCTCCACTTTTCTATCAAGACTCCTGTGGTATTTTTGGAAACCTGAAATTCCCTGAATATCTTTAATTGATATTGATACYGGTTTTAAACAAGACTTATGAAAGGAGACTTCTTTTCTCACAGCAGTCARCAGCCTACTTTGTAGTTTTCTTCCTCTCATGTTTCTCCCTCAGCAACAAAAACAAAAGTAATCTTCCAGCATTCTTTGAATGGAATTATGATTGTAATGGKGACAGATGAAGTTATTTACAGCATCTGCTAGTAGTAGTGTGTACAGGTAGTTAATCCACTCTGCCAAAGGACCAGAATGCTGACAGGATGAAACCAATGCTGTAACTGTGTGTGCATGTGCTGCAACCTGCCTGCCCTCAGCCTGCACCTGAGTCAACAGGCAAGGAAAGYTTACACCACAACTGTGAGAACCTTTGGGGAATATTTTCATTCCCCCAAAATTATGACAAATATAAGTGAAGTTCTGATGAACACAATGGGAAAAACAGCTGGGTTGAAAAATACTAGTATGTGTAAATACTGACAACATAAGAATCAAATGTGTTTTAGCAACAACAATCACCTCATAAATAAATACAATGAGTTGAGAAGAATACTGGAAAGCCTAGAAACCCRGGCTGATTTTTCATCCTAACATCTAGTTTTATAATAGCAGTCATGTAGTATSTCTGAAAATCTATTGTGATAAAGTTAAATTTTCTACTTCCCTTTTTCCCCCCGTCTCTTTGAAAGTGATAAAACTGTATCTTCTTATGTGGCTCTGTACTTTGTTTATTTATGAATAAATATGCTGGAAAATTTCCGTTTCAAAAGTATTTTTGAATACTTTTGCAAGATACAAGATCTTGCTGTTTTTAGGAGAAAATTAATTTCCACAGTCAATTTTTGATGAAGATCATTTTTTCATGAATGCAAGAAGAGGAAAAAGAACAAGAAAATAGAAACAAATTTAGAAATATCTTGCACATAAAATATTTAGCTTTTCCTTCCAAATATTTAAGAATGAAGAGAAAGTCTGCTACAAGGCAGTTGACAGTGGTTTAGAATTCCAGGTGGTGGGGAGCATATAAATGAGTTTATAAACATCCTTATATAGAGTTTTGATGAGGCTGCAGATTTTAAGTGAGGGAAGTGAGAGACTGTTCTTCTCTGAGATCTGGCTAATTTGCAGAAGATATCTGTATTGGAATATCTTTATGAGCACATAAGTGCTGGTAAGTTTTATTTGCATRTGCATCAGAAATTTGATAAAACACCTGAAGCTTCAAGTTCTGGATTTTCCCTCTGTGGCATCCTCATCTTTGTGAAATGTGCACTAAATCATTTTTTTGAGAAATAGAGGAGATTTGAATGTGATAACATATAAGATTTATTCACTGTGGGAAGCAAGTTGTCCTCCACTTTAGATAGCTGACCAGAGTGCAGAGAGAATATGTCTTTTAATTGTTGGAGTGAGTGGTTTTTGGTGGTGTTTTCATTTATTTATTTGTTTGTGGTTTATTTTTGTTTGGTTTTTGTTGTCTTTGTGGCTGTTGTTTTTTTCTTCCTGAAAGTAAGGGGTATTTGCACATCTTCCTGCAGTGTAAATGTCAGAGGAACATGTAAAATACCCATAATATATGAAAAAATCCACTGTAGCCAAATTGGAGTTTACTCACCTATAAGCTTTACACATGTCTGGCAGAGATACAAATTAAATTGGTTTGCAAGAAGGAAATAATGACATGGAATTCCTGTGAGCCTCATTTTCTAAACCTTAATATTTATTCTCTACCCCACATCACAGCTAGTTTCTAGTTACATCTCTGAGGTTACTAGGTCCTACATGTATGTATGTCCACGAGAATTAACTGTCTCAGGGAGGATTGGGAGTCAGAACTGATAGTTCCATGAGAATTGTGGGTTTTGGCAAATAATTTCCTTTCTTTGGGGAGGAATTCCATAGCCATACTGAAACTTTTCCTTCACTAATGTTAATGAAAGCTGACACACACATCTTCTCAAAGGTGTATTCATACTCATAATATGTAGTTCACTGAGTAAAATTGCATTAATGAATATTTTTAAGAGCCAGGTTGATGATTTGTTTATATTGTGAAGTGCTAAGTCTTTTCTCACTGTCTATTCTATCTGATTTTCTCATTTATACAGTGGTAAGTGTGTGTTTACAAACTGTAGGCACTCTGTTTTATCCTGCTTCAGGTGAGTGAAGAGATTGTGCTTTCTCTTCTAGTGTTTCCAAAAATCTAATTAACTACCCAAATCAATATCCTCTTGCAGAGAAAATAATTCCCCTTATAATGCTATTTTACATATAAAACCAGCTCTCATTAGATTTGAAAGTGTTTCCTTTTAATATCTTCAGATATTTTCTTGGTCTTGCACTCCATTTTTGAAAAGCTGAGAGTTAAAACACATTGTGTGTGCTTTTGATCTTGATTRCATAATTTTCTGTTCTTTTGATGCCTGTGTTTCACTTAGAAACACATTTCTTGAAGACATTGCAACAACTAGTGGAGGGCCTTGCTTTTTTTATGCTCCTGCACGTGACAACATCTCAGGGATCAGCTCCAGTGGGATGCTGTTTTTCTGCTTTTGGCCTATTATTTCCCTAGGTAAGCAAAAAAAAAAAAATCCCAGAGAACTAGGCTTTCTCTAGATGCTCTGGTTCAATTTTGCCTCCTCAGTGTTACTAGCTAATAATTTTGTGTGAAAGTCATGTTTAGTTTGYTTCTCACTGGGATGGTGCAGCTATGTGTGAAGTTGCTAAGCTCCTTTGGTAGTACCTCTGCTCAGACAGATTGTCCTTGTCTAYAGCAGACAGGGTTGGTAAGATGGATAGAACATTTGGGCCCAACACATGATAAGGTGTTTGGGAGTATTTTCATTGTTGCTAACCTGCTTTAATTTCTGGCTAGTTTTACTGATAAAAAAAAAAAAAGAAAAAAGAAGTTTTCTGAAAGCAAAGATCATTTCTCCAAAGGTGTCAAAAGCAGCTAAAAATGCAGCCATTTAAGCACTGAATTATTTTTGGTTCATTTAACAAAAACTATCATAAACTATACTACAAATGGAGGGGTTGAACCAGATTTAGAGTTTTGTCATTGAGAAAATGAAAAGAATTATATCTATTTAATGTTTGTGTTCTGTTTATGTGCATTTGAGCTAAATTGATAGAATGCTTAATGATGAGTACTGTAAGAGTACTCAGACAAGARATGTTAAATTAATTAATCTGAGAGAGAAATTTGGACTTTCTCTTCCTCCTTAAGCATCAGATGGTGGGATATCCTCACACATTTAATTTCTTGTATTGAAATTCTATTCAAACATAATTTAAAAATTATCTGAAATAGGAATTTGAATCCAAAAGACTATTGATTTTTCTTCTTTTCTTCGTTTAGTGTGGGTATTCCACCAAGTATTTTTTTTTTAATTCTCTATCATTATAATAGAAAAGAAAAAAATATTTCAAAGTGAAAGAAGTGAAAAAGTAGCAGATGAATATTTAAATAATTTGATCATAAAAAATTATTAAATTCCAAGAGGAGCTTCATAATCATTACCTCACTTTGAGCTTATTTTGTGTCTTTAGAAATCCKGCTAATTGCCATTAGACAGACTCTTGGTGATAGTATTTTTTACTGAAATAAGCACAGTGCCGTTATAGTCTGGAAAAGGAACTATTATTCACCTTGGCAGTATTTATCTGGAAAACTAGGACCTCACTTTACCATTTGGGATAAGGCTATGATAGAACAGAGCAGTATTACCCCACAAATATATATGTGTAAACATTAAGTTAAACAGAATTAGATAATATTTTGTTTTACTTTTTTCACTCTCTGGGGCATGTGATCATGCRAATATTCAATTATTAACTAATATGTAGGCCTTTGTGAAATAAATGCCTTTGGAATAACAGAGTAGTAAACAACTCAATCAAATCAGGCCATCAATTTTATATTTACTTGTCATTTACAGCTATATTATTCTGCTTGTACTGTTGATTGGGGAAAACTGATTTTTATAGAATAATTAGTCTGAACACATAACACATTTATCACCAAAAATTAAGGTATGATAAGCTAAAATAAAGATAATGACTTTTAAGATTGTTTTTAGCTATGCCAATGCACARATCTGTAAGTGCAGGTAAAAGGATTTTTTTTGAACAAACAGTTGGGGCCAAAGTCCTCTCTGGTATTTCTGATGATTGTCTAGCAGTGGGGATGGCCAGAGCCCAAAAGTAATATGAGATGGTAACTAATTTTTTGCTTAGTGATTTTTTTTTTTAATTTTCTGAATTTTTCTTTTCTGAAATGGAGCTAGCTTTAGAAATCCCTCATTTACATACACAGTATTAGGCACTGTTTTTAGAGGGTTGAAAATTACAGAAGAGAAAATCCAAGTCAGATATCTTTGAATCTCTGCATATTCCACTATGTATGCAACAGTTTAGCAGAATCTTTCTCTCTCTCGATTTTTGAAGGACCTGAGAAGAAAAGTTGGGGGAAAAGGATGAACAATAAGCAAATGAAGCAGCATTCAAAAGATCCATAGGGTTAGGGTCAGACAACTATACTTATAATTTATTTACAAAGCATTTGAATTTTGATGAACTTGGTAACTACTGAGAAGCTGGAATCACAATTTGAACTTTTTCAGGTGAGGTAAAGATGGAAACGAATGGCCTTGCATTGAAGAGATCATTAMCATTTTATTGTTTGGTTGTGATTTGCTGCTTTTTTGGGGGTGGGATTCATGGAAAGCTGTGCAGGARGGGCAATAATTTTCCTTTAAGAACAGTGAGGTCTATTCACAGAAACTGGTGGTTGCCTGGTGTATGAATTATACACCTTGATTAGCCACKTATCTCTGCAGGATAATTCTGTTGTCTGCAAATGCATGTGACAGCAGAGGAATAAAGGATTCTCACTGATTCTTTTAGGGATCTTCAAGCAGGATTGTTCTGTGATGACATTGCAGGTATTTGAAATAGATCTTACACATTCAGTAGCACAGTGGTATCCTGAATTTTTAAAATGATTTGATTATAGTTTCATCTCTAAGAAGTAGAGAAGCAATGGGATCCAGATATTTCAAGAGAAAGTGATCAATGAAAAGCTTTACCTATGTCACAAACTCTGAGGACTGAACACATTTCATCTTGGTATAAAAGTCTGAAGATCACAAAAAATATACTTTTTTTGTTATGAGACAGTATTTGAAAGGGAGAGTGTTATTGCTAGTGCTGCATTGTCTTGTCTAAATGAAAACTATAGCAGTAGAATAATCTGAGTTTATGAGTAGTCTTCTCCCAGGAAACTGAATGGTTTTCTGGTGAAAGCATTTAAGTAATGTAAAGTTGCTTTATTTTATTCCCTTTTCTTACAGRCTCTGTAGATTAATCAGCAGGCTTTATTTCTGGATAGAACACTTCAACCTTTAAAAGAATAGCAGTCTTTCCTCATATTTTCTTCCCACATGTCCTCTTTGTTTTCTAATCATGTTTGTAAAATAATTTATTTTATACATGTACAGAGTAGTAGTTGGACATTTTATTGAATTAAATTTTAGTGACCTAGACAAGAAATARCCTTTAGCTGAAAGTCAGATATATAAAATGTTCTATCATGCTATAAAAAGCTCTTTCTGTAAAATTATTCAACTTACTGCAATAAGAATCAACAGCGAGTAGTTGTTATCTAAAGGATTTTCAGTTTACACAGGTTTCATTGCCAAATTAAATTAGAAGGGCCTTTCACTGTTTTGTGTTTCCTATAGGGTAACACAATAGGTCTATAGGGTAATTTAAAAATTACTCAATGACATCAATTCATATCTCGGCTAGAAAGTAATGGTTATGACTCACTATTCTTTTCTTAGCTCAGTAAAGTAGAGGAGAGACAGTTTTGCTACATGCAGAGCACATTCAAACACTAGACTTGGCTGCATCAGCCTATCTACCCCTGACATATGTCATATAGCTTAATAYAGTCTGCCAGTGATTACACAGTAGATTGCAAAATGCAGGTTGGTTCCATTTTGAGTGTTTTAGCATTTATTATGGAGTAGGGTAGAGCTGTTTGTTGATGTAATGGCTGAAATTTAAAATTTCTTCACATCTGAAAAATTTTGTAGGACTAGGAAAAAGAAATGTGTTGCTTTAGCCCTCTGCCCCTTAGATTTTTTGCCAGTTTAAGAGACATTTTGATTGCTGGACAAAGCATTAGTGATCTTGATAAGCTTTGCTGGACTGACTCAACATGATTKATACTGAAACAAATAGGCAAATCCTTGAGATTAATAAGTGTCAAAGTGTAGCACGAGTAAGCAATGATCATACACTGAAGTGAACTTGAAGGGCAGGCAAGGAAAGAACTCACATTTGTAATATATAACTGGATACCTAAAATCATTAAATAAAGGTATTTTCCTGCTATTACTTTTGTAATTATTACTTTTGCAMTAATCATTCTTAGTATGAGAGATTCATTTGATCGATTTTGCTCTTGGCTTTAAATATATAAAGCAACTGGATTGACAGATTACATTCTGGAAAAGACTATTTGTGACTTGGATGTTTATAGGATGAATTGAAAAATTTGCAAAGACTGAAAAAATGTTCCTTAAGACACTTAGAAGCATTCAAGGTTAATTATATATTTTAATATAATTCCCATAAAAAAGATTTAGTTATAAGATTGCCCTTGCAACACTGARATCTAAATTTCATTTATGGAGACCAAAAAAGCCAGCAGACAGTTACACTAGTTTCGTATTATTTCTCCCATAAAATAAAACCCAGACACGGCAAAACGAGCAAATACTGGTCATTTTCCCCCACAGAAAMTACTCTGCTGCTTAAAATGCAGCTGTGGAGGTTGTTGGTTGAATGGGTCTTTAAAAAATTGCATACTTATTAATAATAGCTAAAACAGAGAAATTGAGGCATGCCTTATTAAAGATTTTGAAACAAAATGCTCATATTCTTGAAAATAACTAACTAGTTATGTAAGAAATATAGACATACTTTTCAAGCCCATTCCTGTATCTTCTTGGAATCCTAAATTTCAACAGTASRCAGACAGTATGACATACATGTTTGTAGGTTATGACTGTTTTAGGTCCTGAGCTTGATAAAGCCTTGGTAGAGGACCATCTGGGTTTGACTTTGTCAGTCATGGGAGAACCAAGAAGGGAGAGAGGAGTAACTAGAGCAGAATTCAGGTACTGGAGTTAAAATCAGAGTTCTTAAACCTTGATGCATCCAGGTACTGTAGATCTGCAAGTTTATAAAGAGCTGTGTTTTTTTGTGTACACAGAAGTGCATTTGACTTGATAGAACTGAATAACTCTTTGTCCGTCTGCTCTGGAGTCAAAACAGAAATCTTTGGAAAAGAGATTGCAACTTCATTTGAGGAGGCCTAAGCACTTCATATCACATGCACCYTTGCTTGTTTTCCTGGAAAAGTAAAGGRACTGCTTTGTGCAGTGTGGCACAACTTCTGCAAAATTCATTGAACTCAGAATCCTTTTTGCTAAAATTGCTGGATCAATAATAGGTTTGCTATTATCCAGTTAATTCTATGATTAGTCTTCTTACTAACTTCTGTTCTGCAGAGTCTGTTTTCCTGCATTATTGATTGATGTCTTACTTTATTTACCATTTTATTTTGGTTCTAAGTGCACCATAATATATTAAATAGGAAGGAAAATATCAATAGRACTTCCTTGAAAGAACATTGAGGTTAGAGTGAAAGCTTGCTGAAGTGAATGGAATGATTTCCTTTAGGCACTGTCAGGCTTTGGGAGATATATAATCAGTTTCTCAAGGTGCTTAGGAAACAAAGAACAGAGCCTGAGTCTGTGAGGGCAGGGAGCCAAAATTATTCTTGCTTTGTGAACCAGTTTCCAACTGATCACTCTGCAGAGGYATAATGTTGGTAACACCAGCAAGTGTAGTTGGTGTTTACACGTTAGTTGATTCTCAGCATCCCATGTTTCATATATGGTCACATATGAAGTTGAATTCAATATGATATTTTTGCAATATCTCCCTTACTAAATTGTGTCAGGATGAGGCTTTGACCAAGATTTCTATTTCATCAATTGGGTATGTTTGTATTCACTATTTGGACAAAAAAAAAAACAAAAAACCCAAAAAATGTAGCCAAACACTCCTTACTGCTTTATTATCTCTTGTCTTCTGTGCTTTCCCTAAAAAACTAGAATATTTAAAAAATACTAAAACAATTAATTAAAACAAAAAAAAAATTTCTTAATTTCCTGTTTGTTGCCCTATCTAAATTTAGTCTGTGATGGGATTCTCTGCCCCAAATAATGACCATTACTTCTCTCAATTATCTCCTTAGCTGTTCTCTTTGATTTGGTCCTTTACARCACAGGAATACATTTATAAACAAGAATTAAAAAAGAAAAAAACAATCCAGCCCCATGAGGATGAAAAAAAGTAACCTTTATGAAGAATGCAAATAAACAATGAGTGAAATTAAATGATAGGGTTTTTTTGGTGATAGTTCTCCTTAGCCATTCCTCCAACAGAAAAAATATGATTTTTGTTGATTAGTTGGTTTTAAGTTCAGACATACAGCCCAATGGAAATATCTAAACTGGGGGTTCATTCTACAACTGGAAATTTTCTTCTTAGTTTTAGAAGTTTTTTGATTTGGGTGTCACTAATAGGAAAAKAATCTGTTGTATAACTCCCTGCACATTATAGTTCTGTCCAGAATTACTCATGTGAATAAACATTCTGGCTTCTTTCCTAGGYTGAAGCAACAATTAACAGTATCAGACTGAAAGCAGCTTTGGGAAAATGCAAATAGGTCAAAATTTCTTTTTGGTCATAAATTTTCTAAGAAGCTCCATTAGAAAGCTCCTCTGCTACTCAATCTTATTGAAAGAACACTGAAGAAAGATTAAATAAGCTTTGTGCCCTATTGTCCTAAAATTGTAATTTAAGAAAGGACAATTGTTTAATCCTGCTGGATAAATAACATAATAGGYATGTGAAATCATGTTCAGTAATGTGATGCAAAATATTTTTGTAAAATACAATTAAGAAATACTTTCACATTAGTAAACCATTCTAGTTTGCCCAGTGGCAGATACATATTTTTCTCCCAAGTGACTACTACAAMCAATTCTCAACATCTAAAATGCATACAGGTTTTTTCAAACAATGCAAAATTCTACTAAACACTGTATCTCATTATTTGAAATCATAATGTTTTTACCACTTGACCATGTCTCATTTTAGATGAAAAAAAAAGAAAGCTAAAATTGGTAACAAGAATATCACAATGAGGGAATCTAATGATTTCTTCCGAACTTCTATTTATGTTATTACCATAATCAAGTGTTTAAGGACTCTTGGTTACTTTATGTTTCTATGCTATTTTTTAAAACACTGTGTTTTGTAAATACAACTGTTCCACTTAGACATCAAACCAAACATAAGAGCYGATGATAATTAGAAAGATAATTTTTTTAGAACACTTTGCATGGTTTGTTGGCTGTCAGCAACTAGTTCACTAAATCATTAGATCTTTATTATTTTAATTAATTTGCTAATTTCTTCCATAAATAATTACTGGTCTCCAGATCATTTGTGTAATTACTATTAAATGTAAATAATTTTACATAACTTTAATGAGTTTTAAATGACATGTTTAATGTGATTAAACTGGATTTTAATCACGCCAAAGAAGCTTTTATTCTTGACTAGATATTTATGTATATAGCTTCCTTAATTTACCCAATTCTGCCTTCTGAGACTGAGAGAAATTGCTTTAAAAATATCAAACTATCAAACAGACGAGAACACCTCTGCATGCTACTTGAAACCCTGACCAGTGCTCATTGCTTCAGGACTTTCAGCATCTAAGCACAGAAATATTCTGCATGCCTAAAGTTTGATCTGTTGACTTTTCTGAGTTCATGAGAAGGCACCAGGAGTCTGTAGTGGGACAAATGTTCTTTAATATCATCATTAATGGCATAGATGAAGAGATCTAGTGCTCCCTCCACAAATTTGCAGATGACACCATGTTATGTGGTGCAATTGACACACCTGAAGAACACCTGTCTTTGAGAGGGGCCTGGACAAGCTCAAGAGCTGGGGCCATGGGAATTTTATGAGSTTTAACAAGAGTAAGTGCAAGGTTTGCCTATGGGTTGTGGCAACCCCCAGCACCAATACAGGTTCAGGAATTAATAGATAGGAAGCAGCCCTGCCAAGAAGGACTTGGGGGTGCTGGTGGATGAGGCTGGACATGACCCAGCCATGGGCACTCCCAGCCCAGAGGGGCAACCATGTCCTGGGCTACATCCAAAGCAGTGTGGGCAGCAGTGCAAGGGAGGGGATTCTGCCCTTCTACTCCTTTCTGGTGAGATCCCCTTGGAGTACCATGTCCAGTTCTGAAGTTTTCAACACAGGAAGAACATTGAGAAGTGAGTCGTGAGGAAGCTACCAAGATGATTTGAGGTCTAGCTGATATAAAGTCATAGTAACTGAACAYTCCTTCAGCACAGTCATATATGAGTACAAACACAGCCTGTTGTTACACTCCTCTCTTATGATAATATAAATTTGAATGCTCTTAAGATGTCAACATGATGGCAACATGACCATTTTTTCCTGTATGTGGTGATACTACTTTGCAGAGCCCAGTAAGGACTTTTTAAAGGCTGTCTCCCACTAGATCCTCAGAAAGAAGCTGATGAGGATTGGGCTAGATGAACAGACAATGAGCTGACCTGAAAACTGGTAAGTGGGCAGCCCCAGAGGATGGTGATTATGTGGATCATCAGCAGTTTTACAGATGRAACTGAAATGGGAGGAAAGGCTCCTACGCTAGGGTATCAGACTGCMATCCAGAGGGACCTTGATGGGCTAGAGAAATAGGACATTAAATATCTTCTTCAAGAGTGGGTAGATGGASAGCATTGTAGGGGGGATGAGTATTTGCCTGCCCCTGTAACACTCTTCTCTGAAAATGAATTATGTTCTAAGAAACAACGTGTGAATTTCTCACAACCCACACATTTCTTTAGGTGTGATGGAAATCTGAGGCAGAATGACTACATTGGCACTAACTAAAACTGCTGCAAAGCTTTCTGGACAATATCAAAAGGCTGAAAGAGCTGTGTACGCTCTTTTAAGTATGCTGTCTCAATGGGATGGAGATCATGAGCGAGGGCAAAAAAAATACACCAGTTCTGTAAATCTTATTCTATAGGTCTTGCTACACCTATAGAAAACATGGAATTTCAGAATTATGTTTTCTAAGGTGCAATGTGTTTTCCAAAGCTAAACACACAAAGTTTCTGTGCTACTGAGGAGAGAACATTTGTTCACAATGCCTACCTATCTTCTGATAACTTGGTACTAAGATCTTTTTGCTTGCACTGATGATTTCATTTTGCATTGTATGGTTGTTTGTTATAGATTGCAAAAAACTGGAGTCCTAACATTGATTTTCCGAGGTCTCTCTGGTGTTCTGTATAATCAAAAGTAAAGGAATTTGAGTTGGTTTTTCACTCTGAGAACAAGTYTGCATTTGTAATTTACCAAACAACACTCAGTTCAGTGCTTTTGAACTTGAAAACATCGTCTGCAGTTTGGAAGTACTTTCATGTCATTATTGATGCAGAGGAAAACATTCCTACAACCARAAAAATAACAGACAAACAAAGCAACAACACCCCTCACAGCTTCCCAAACTAACAGGCTTCCTTGATTGCATCAAACAGCAATCAAGGAAGCCTGTTAGTGAGAAGAACCACAGAGGAAGGGTACTGATCATGTAGTTCATTAGACTGAGATGGCAAAACATTAGGTAAGTGCAGATGTTGTGACAGCAAACCATATGATAGTCTTCTTAGTTTTGCCTCAAAGTAAATTCACTCTTTTTCAAATTTACTCRCTTCCATTGCCTGGAGGATAATTTAAGAATACATGTCTGTTACATCTCTGTACTTATACTAGCACAGCATTCAAACTGCATTCCAGCTCTCTGAAGGGCCATTCAGAGACCAGGCGATCTGTGATGTCAGAGCCTTAATAAATTAGACTTGCTCTTGTCTTCAAAAAAAAGTTAATTTACTGAATGTTTTTATGATTAGTCAATGAACAATTGTTACTATTTCCTGAGCTCTCATTTTGTTTTCTGACACTTGCAATTTCATTAATATGGAAGAGTTAACCTCTGATAGACTGCTGCCAAGAAAGTGTGTTGAGCATTTGTTTTTTTTCACACAGATCATCTTGATTTGCAGCCTGCWAAGCAGAGACTCCTTCAGAGGTGACACTCATTAAAGATGCCCTTTCATTGAAGCAGTCAATTTTAATGTCAGTTTATGATGCRCTAGTCTCACCACTGAAGCCAGCTGAATAATATTCACAAAATAATTTATTCTGTGAATTGCAATATTTTGGTAGTAAATTATTCAACTAGTGTTCCCCTTCATTCTTAGCCTAACTCTTAAGCTGTACCAGTTTCTCCTCTGTTCCWGTAGTCCACAGTTGGACTGATTTTGCATGCACCATTGCTCATTGTCTGAGCAGTGAAATGAATGKTACATCYTTTGAATTGAACCAAGAACATGTTTCATTTACAAATAGAGACACTTAGCCATATTTCTTTCTTTGCATTCTGTGGAAAAAGTTAGTGAAGTATTGTTAATTCACAAYTGTTTAAATAAATTAATGTGATACAATGTTTACTCTTTGATATTCATTGAGTGTAACAYCTGACTATTTCAACTACTTACATTTAGTGATAAACCTTTTTTATAGCTATTCACTTATTTTTCAGGGAGTACAGCTCCATGTAGAAGAAACTGTTTTTATAAGCGAAGTACATTTGTAAGACTTGGTATCTTGCCTTCAACACAAGGCATTTATAAAGAAGCCTAAGAAAAGACCCATGTTACCAAAAACCATGAGTACTATGCAAAATTGCCTGCTTGTTTTGAAACTCTGAACACCTCATTAAGAGAACCCTAAGCTTTCCTTTGTAAATTGCCATTCAAGTCAATGTTTTTTTTTATGTGGGTTTAGGATTATGCAACTGTCTCTCAGCATAGCTGTTTATACAAGTTAGGATTTGACRCAAAAAGTGATGTTCTTAATGATTATACTCCATGTAAATAAAACACTGAGTTTTCCCTTGATTTKTCTGCAGTTTTGATCTGCAGTATTACCTGAATGTAGCTGATACAAGACATACTTGCCTTCCTCTAAGACTCAAGTATTGTAAATTTGTAAACACAAATTAATCTTATGTCTCAAATACAGGTCATTTATTTGTCTCCTTCARGTGTGTCAATATGGCTTCAAGTTTKTGGGGAATGTAAAAAGTTTAATATGGAGAAGGATCTGACATAGGGGGATGTCTACATCTATGGCTTTTTTTTAATGATATTGTTCAAGACGTTTACATGGAGGAGATGACTATCCCAGCATTTGGCAAGTCCTATTCCACTCTGCTTTCATGGACTATAAACAATGTCAGACTGAAATCTTTCCAGATCTTCTGATGAGACATAATTTGTATGATGTATGTTAGCGTTCAGATACACACACAATCAGAATTGATTGTACATGAGGTGTTTTATTGAAGCCCRGGGGGTKAGACYCCCAAATCYAGGCTTYRACCGTACRCTCRAAATGGACCAGCTTATAAYCCCTTCTACCTCCMCTTTCTACCTCCCCCTTCCCATATTAATGATTAAACCTCTAATTTTCTATTGTATGCCTCATTTTACACAGGTGCTGTTCCACATGAAATGGTTGAGACCACGCTCGGTTTGATTAAAACAATGGTTGTGGCAAACTCGCATCATGTTCCGACAGCCTGACCTGCTCRGGACGCTCAGATTCATTACTCATTTCTAAACACTACCCCCCCTTACTCCCTTGTTACAGTTTAAGAAATCATTTTAGCCCTATTCTCTCCACCCCCCCCATTATGATTTTTCCTTTAAGCTGCCAGAATTTTAACCCTTATGCTATCATCCACAGAACACCTGGAGAATCTGAGGCATCACACATCATCAAAACTTCTACATTAGACTTCCAGAGGGCAGACTTAGGCTTTTTCAAGAGATTCACTTGGATAGTACCTTGGAAACTCTTAAAAGCAAAGGGGTTCAGGGAAGGATGGACATACTTCACGAAAGAAATCTTGAAACCTCAGGAGCAAGTTACTCCTCTGTGAAAAAATGTGAGCTGACAAGGAAGATGACCAGCCTGGATGGGCGGGGAGCTTTGAGAAAACTAGGGGGGAAAAAAGAGGGTGTAATACCTCTGGAAAGAGGGGCARGGTACTTAGGAAATGTTTAAGGATGTTGCTGGGTCATGCAGGAAGAAAATGAAAGAAACAAAAGCCCTGTTAGAACATAAGCTAGCCACTTCTGTGAAGGACAATAAAAATGTTTTCATTTTTATAAATATTATGGCTGTCACATTAATGGCTGTTCAGAGACTGAAATAGTTCATGTCTCAAACATTGATATAAAGCTTTACTCATTATAGCAAAAACTGTATAAAGAAGCACAACCAAAGAAGCTACAACCAACCAAAGAAGCCTCCAAGAAGAAACCTTAGACGGGAACTTTGGACTGAAAGTCAAACTGCTGAGATTAGATAGAGGGAAAACCTATTCTYCAATCACCTGAAACAAACAAGCAAACAAGGAAAAGAATGTGAGCGAAACACAGCAGCTGTCTAGGAATCATCTTCGGCTTGCTTTGGGTTGGGTGAGGCCGTAGCCTACAGACCATTTGCTGGGAGCAGGTGTGCACAGATTTGCCCCCCAGCTGAGGTGGGGGGAGGAAGTTTGGGTGTGTTGTAACCTCTGTCCAGGGGCAGTGAGCCCATCCTCCCTTACTCAAACTGGCTATGGGACCCCCAACCCTGAGAATGCCACATCCATGAGGGGCAGCTGAGGGGGTGCCTTAATCAAAGGCTCCCTGGAGTGCCCCCAGAGTAATTCTTGAACCCTTATACAACAGGACTGCAYGTGATGCAACAAACTCARTGTGTGTTGTAAGAGACAATGGCAAACTCCTTTCCCCTCAGCCCAGGGAGGTGCTTGGGTTTTCCTACCTGGCCTGAATGTATATTAACCCATCAGATTCTATGCTTTTTGGGGGGATCTTCACCACCAAGAAGACCAGCTGTAGAGGATAATCAGAACATTGTTGGGATCTCTTTGGTAATATTTTCCTTATTCTGTCCCTGTTACTCTCTCTCTATGTACCCCCACCCCTATTTTCTATTTGTTTCTCCCTCTCTCTCTTTCCCAAATCTACTGTCAAATAAAACCCATACTATTGTCACTAGCACACGGTCTTGGTTGCACCTTAATTCAGGCATTTCCAAGAACCTTCAGTAATCAGATCTTGACAAYGGCAAAAGGAGGAGTGAGAACCTCCATTCTTCATTGGACACGGGGAAGAAAATAGTTAGCAAAGATGAAGGAAAGGCTGAGGTACTTAACACCTTCTTTGCCTCAGTTTTCCACAGTAAGACATGTTGTCCTCAGGAAACTGGCCTCATGAGCTAGTAGATAGGGATGGGAAGAATGGACCCACTGAAACTCAASAAGAAGTAGTTAGTTACGTGGTGAGCTACTTACATGCTCACAAGTCTATGGGATCCATCCAAGAGTGATGAGARAGCTGGTGGAAGAGTTTGCCAAGACATTCTCTATCTTTTATTTGTGACTGTAGGGGTCCCAAATGTCTGGAAGTTGGCTGATGTGATGCCCATCCATAAGAATGGCTGAAAGCAGGATCCTGGAAACTACAGGCCTGTCAATCTGACCTTAGTGCATGGCAGTGTTGGGAAACAGATCATCTTCAATGATCTATGCTCTATGAGCACACAGCACATAGAACACAATCAGGGAGGGCATCAGGCCCAGCTAGCAAGGGTTTAGGAAGGGCAGGGCCTGCCTGACTGACCTGATTTTCTTTTATGACCAGGTGACCTGCCCAGTGGATGAGAGAAAGACCTGGTTTTCAGTGAACCTTTTGATACTGTCTCCCATGGCATTCTCCTGGGAAAACTGTTAGTCCATGTCTTGCACAGGGGCACCCATCCCTGGGCTAAAGAACTGGCTGGAGGGCTGGGCCAGAGAGAGGTGATGAATGCCATTGGTTTCCTGCCACTAGCAGGATTCTGTCCTGGGCCCATCCTGTGATGATCTGGATGAGGGSATTAAGTCTACCATTGACAAATTTGCAGATAATGCCAAGAAGGCTGTGAGTTTTAATCTGCTGGAGGTTAGGAGGGTTCTGCAGAGGGACCTGGACAGGCTGGATTGATGGGCCAAATTCAATGATATGAGGTTCAACACGACCTGTGCTTTGGTCACAGCAACACTTTGCAGACTCTACAGGCTGAGGTCCGAGTGGCTGGACGGAGGCCAAGCAGAAGGGGATCTGGGGATACTGACTGACAGCAGCTGAACATGAGCCAGCATGTGTCCAAGTGGCCAAGAAGGCCAATGGCCTCGTATCAGCAACAGGCCAGCAGGACCAGGGAAGCGATTCTTCCCCTGAACTCAGCACTGTTTAGGCCACACCTTGGGTACTGCAAGGTACTAGGCCTCCCCGGTTTGTGAAGAATGTTGAGATGTTGGAGTGCGTCCAGAGAAGGGCAAGATTTCCATCTGGGTTCCCAAAGGAAAGGTTCCTTGACAAAGGCAGAAATGAAAAACCGACAAACAGGGTTGWGCATTACATTTTAAACAGGGGCAGAATAGGGGGTGGATACAACCAATGAGGGAAAAGCAAGGGAGGGACTCAACAAAGCAAAACGAATGGGTGCAGAGCAGGGATGATTACTACTTAACTTTTGCCAATAGAGCCAGGAGAACCATGAAAATGACAGGGAGCTTTCTGGAATGAAGGGCAGGGATTAAAGGAGATTGTCAACTGGGTAGGTGGGACAAAGGGCAGACCTAAGRGACAACAGACAGCAGGGAGAGGGAGGAGACAGCTTCGAATAAACCATCTTAAAGGGGGAAACAGGAGCATACCAACAAGGAGAATATAAACACCAACACAATTAAGAAAAACCCACAACCACACTGGACCACAAGTCCTATGAGGAGTAACTGAGGGAGCTGGGGTTGTTCAGCCTGRAGAAAAGGGGGCTCAGGGGAGACCTTACTGCTCTCCACAATGACCAGAAAGGAGGGTACAGCCACGTGGGGGTGGACCTCTTCTTGCAGGCACCAGTGAGAGGGCAAGAGGACAAAGTCTTCTTATGCTGCACCAGGAGTGGTTCAGGTTGGACATTAGGAAAAAGTTCTTTACGGAAAGAATGAGCACTGAAATGGGTTGCCCAGGGAGGTGATGGAGTTGTYTAAGARAAGAATGGACATGGCACTTAGYGCCATGGTCWTGTTGACCAGGCAGTGTTCCATCATAGGTTGGACTCATTGATCTCAAAGGTCTTTTCCAACCTAATTGAGTCTGAGATTCTACATCTTGCAGAGAGTGGAGGGAAACAAGCAAAACTGCTGTAAAACAAATATTTTAGGCAAACTTCTGTACAAGAAATGCCACAGTACCTCAGACCACAATCTACTTTGTCAAATATTCTGTCTCTAAMAGCACAAGAATAGAGGTAGGGCAGGGTGTTTGCACATGACTTCATTACAACTCTACGAGGGATCCTTTCCAGTGTCATCATTGAAAATATTCACAGTTAATGGATTAAAACCTGATAGGACCTGTTTTGGTAGACAGTCTGTAATACCTGTTAAATTAGGAGATATGCTGCCTCTTYGTTTATTTATTCTTGATTCAGCTTGAACTAGTGGTTTTGAAAAGGATCACCTCCAGAGTTATGAATCAGTGGAATGAAGAAGAGCATTTTAGACATGCTGATAGCTGTGGTTCTTAGGATAAGKAGATGTACAGATAGGTGTGTGCACCTTAAAATGAACAGGCTAGTATTTCTGAAAGAAAAAGGTTATATGCCTTCATGAGTGCATTTGTGCTTGTTTACTTGTGTGTTTGAAGCTGATAAACTGGAAGAGCTGGTRCAGTCTGACTCTTGAGAGGGAGAWGTTGAGTTACTTCTGAATTGGCTGGGAGGGAAATAAATTATATAATCTTAAAAAATAGGGGRAGAATATCAGATTTCTAAGATGATATTTGATTTCCCTTGCTTTATAGCTCAATATTACAAGTGCCAAGATTGCTTCTTCACCAACAGTTTGAAAACCTGAAGTGGCACTAAAGTGGTTTGTGAAATCACAACCTTTATATAATAGGTGA
>CADDXX010000080.1:2374033-2406567 GCA_902810485.1 Alauda arvensis
ATTCTATTCTATTCTATTCTATTCTATTCTATTCTATTCTATTCTATTCTATTCTATTCTATTCTATTCTATTCTATTCTATTCTATTCTATTCTCTACCATTCTGTTCCGTTCCGTTCCGTTCTGTTCTATTCTGTTCCGTTCCGTTCTGTTCCGTTCTGTTCTGTTCTGTTCTGTTCTGTTCTGTTCTGTTCTGTTCTGTTCTGTTTCGTTCCATTCCATGGGCCTTGTACTTCTTGGTACATCACTTCCTTGTAACCTTGCCCTGTCATGCCACGTATGTGGGTACATACACTGTATACATCCCATGAAGTCACGTTCCAGCCAGACCCTGAGTTAGCACTGTCCCCATCCCCATGGGCCATGTTAAGGCTGTGTCTGATCATGATCTGTGTAAAAAACCCTCGTTCTCTTTGGGTTCTCTGGAACTGTAATGGCCCTTAGTACCCCACTTTTTGTAGAGATAAAGCTTTCTAGAGATGGCAGCTGACTGCTTCCTACAACAGATACTTCTAGGCTGCACAGAAAATGCGATGCTCTAGATACGGTTGAGTAGTGCACAGGACTTAGCTCAAGATCTTTGCATTCCTTTGTTATAGTGACTGCACTGCACTGAGCTGCCACAAACTGAATAAAATTTTTGCTTATAGGGGTGTCTGTCCCTAAGGTCAAATCCACTCCCAGCTGTTCTGTAGACCTAAGTGAAACCAACAAGGAGAAGATGAAGGAGAGGTTTCATGTTGGTGTAAGAAAGATTATTTTTATAATGAGAAACATCAATTAMCTAAAGAACCACTCCAAGAGGTAGCAGAGTCCCTGTTGGTGGATGTTCTGAAGATGTGATTGGATAGTGTGTGAGAAAATCTTATCTAAGTTCCCTTTCCCATGAAACATTGGGTCAGATGRTCTTTTGAGGCCTATTTCAATCTGAGCCATTCTCTGATTCTKTGATTCTAAAATAACCTCCCAAAACAAACAAAGAAACCTGCCCTTTATCTAGGGCTTAGGTGAATAAATTTGTTTACTATATTTCTACAGAATTTGAACGATTGATATAAAATGYTTTGCAATAGCCAAAGAACCCTCTGATATAGACACCTAGAAAACTTATTATCATTTTTTTAGTAGGTCTCTCTGCTGATATTCAAAATAGATTTCATCTGATATATATTTATCTTTAAGCATATGAATGGCCTCCTTTGCTGAAATGAGGATATTCCTCTCATTTGTTTAAATARAAGTGACATGGTTCTCCAATCCCAGCACATAAAAAAGTATCTGGAAATGTGACTCCTGTATTTGGATGAAGAAGATTTTCAGAAGYAGGGAATATAAGTGTTTTATTGAGTGATATTTCAAATAATGACATGTTTGTTTTAGCTTTTTTCCTCCAGTTTGATTATCCCATTTGGTCTCATATTTGTGAGTTTCTACCTCTTTAAACAGTCAGGGTGTTAATTGTAATTTTGTATCTACTTTTTCATTCAAATATTTGATTTTACAGTTCCTCTCATGGCCTCCATATGCCCTCTGTCATACCCCAGTTAGCTACACCTGGGCCACAAAGCATATTCTTGATCACCATTTTAGCTTAAATGTGCTGTGTTGGGGTGGATGATTACTTGTGAAATTAAGGAAATGGCCATATGTCATGATTTTACACCGGATCACAGTCCTCATGGGTGTAGCTGCTCTTGGAAGAGTATTGTCTGTGAACCATAGTCTTTTATAGGGGCATACCTGCTGCAACATGGACTTGTCCAGAGCCACAGTAATTTTGTGGTGCAGTTGCTTCACTTTAACCTCAACCATGAGCCACAATTCCTTCTGGTGTGAGTCAGCTCCACCACGGCAGTGCCCATGGGCACAGACCTTTCAAAGGTGTGCCTCCTGTGTCATGGATTTATCCACAGGCACGGAYACTTCAAGGTACTCAGCACAGCTTCATGCAGTCACTGGCACTTCAAAGTGTAACTGTTGTAGCATGAACCTCTCCTTGGGCCACAAACCCTTCAGAGGARCACAGCTGCAGCACAGACACAACCATAGACACAAATGCTACTAGGTGTACCTGCTCTTGTCGTGCAGTCATCCACAAGTTCACAGTCTCTTTGACTCAAGCTCACATTGGAGTTTTATCCTGTCCAGTACAGCAGCAYGGGAATCATACCCATGCCCCGGCCATCTGCCAGCCCAGGCACATCTCCAGGCTGTTATCCAAGTATTCCTGGCCACGGCAGAGCATGGAGCTCAGCAGCACAGTGCTCAGCAGCACAGCAGTGAGGTGACCAGCAAAAGCCAGAAGCAGCCTCTAACAAGCACTGGACTGATATACAGGATGGCAAGCAAACCCCATAGCCAGCACAGGAACTTGCTGATTAGTAGCTGAAAGGTACCAACAGCAGGTAGGAATTCAATCTAGCACATTCCAGTCAAATCTGTCATTACCTCAAACCCTTCAAGCCCCATATTGGGTGGTAAAAAGGACTGTCTTGGTACAACCCCAGCAGGCAAATTAATACTACACATTTGGTTGCTCAGAAAGCTCATGGATTGTGATAAAAAATGTTCAATAGGTAAAGTGAAAGGAATKAATTCACTCCTTCCCTGTAGCAGGTAGGTGTTCAGTCATCTTTGGGAAAGCAGGTACCCATCATGTGTACTAGTTAATTGGGAAGAAACTCTGAGCGTTATTCCATCCTTCTTTCTCTACCAGTGYCATACCATGTAGGACATCCCTTTGRTCAGTTGRRTTCAASCTTCCCAGCTGTGTCCCCTTCAAACATCTTGCACAGAAGTTTGTTCAGCTCTCAGCTGTTCACTGGAGTGGCAGTGTGAGCAACTGAGGAGGACTTGAATCTGTGTAAGCACTGTTAAGTAGTAAGTGAAASAGTTTTGTCACAAATACAAAATGTAGCCCCAAACAAGCTCCTGTAAAACAATTAGGTCTACTTCAGCCAAACTCGGTGTAAAGTCTCAGCGGTTTGATAAAGAATTGGCCTGGCTGGCCCCCAGTAGGTACATGGACCTCAGGTTTCAGCCCCATTCTCTGGAAATACCAACATACATACCTTGACACATAGATACATGCATACRTAGATACATACCATTTAGACATTTCCTGAGTGCAGCAGAGACCAAGGTCTTGAAATGTAAATTATAGGCTGTCTTCATCAACCAAAGAAAGAAAAAGAAAATGTAAAAAAAAAAAGTTTACRTAGGAATCAATTACTCAAAGTAATGTGCAATTACATTTCCACTGTTGGTTCTCATTATTGACGAGTTCATCATAACTTCCCAATAACAGAGTTAGTGAAACAATCTTTTAAAAATAGGCCTACATGGTTCAACATGAAGCAGTTYGTCTTTCAGATATCTAAAATTAGCATCTAAGGAGTTGTACTTGGGGAATGATTACTGGTGTATGACTGTGAAATGCACAGAAAGATAGCACAAAATTAATTACAAGCAACTTTAATTTTGCAAACATCTTGATGTACCATTGAGTGGTGCTCATGAGATRCAAGCCTTTCAGGTGGTATGCAATTTGGAAGAAAAAGATAGTATTCAAGTTATGTCATATTAAATATGTTAATTAAATATGTTATAGCATCATGGTGTCTGTAACAAAGTAGAAATAGTTTTATTCTCCTTGTCTAAACCTAAAGTTTTACTTTTGCATAAACTGATAACCAGAAATATTGAAGATACAAAATAAAAAAAAACATACTTAGAGCTGGAGAACAGGTAAATTATAAACCCTGCCAAAAAGTTATTTGAACTTATTTACCATAAGGTATGAGGGTTTTGTTTTGTTTTTTTTGTTTGTTTGTTTGTTTGTTTTTGTTTTGTTTTTCTGTTTTTTTGTGAGAACTGCAATAGGATTTGTTGTCACAGCTTGTATACAAATGTGTTGCATACAAATAAACCACTGATTTTTAATATCTTTAACTCTTCAAACAAACAAGGAATTAATATTAATCAAAATATTATCAGAAAAAAATATCTGAGACATTTATGTCATTTGTATAGTTTTTTAATGGTGGAATTACTGAATGGAAGAAACAGCAGAAAAAATTATATCTGAGCATCTAAATAGAGACATCGTCTTCCACAGGAGTGACCCACAGATYGTAGCTGTAAACTTGGCATTTACTGGTAAGTGTCAGAGTGACTACAGAGTTAGAGTGTCTAGACTATTGCTGGATAGTAACATGGTTAAACCAGAAATGAAAAATGTAGACTTCAGTGCTGACCTTAGAACCTGGTGAAGGTGCATCATCATRTAGAAATTTGTACACCTCTTCCCCAAGAAAAGTGTCTTGCTCTGTTGAACCTTGTCTATGGGTCTGTCAAATCCCTACTAAATCAATCAAGAATAGTATCTATTTTATAAATTTACCACCCTRAAAGTCATCAGGTTTATAAACATCAGTTTAGTCAGTGGATATTGTTCATATGTTTTCAGCAATCAGACACTCCCTTTGMCGTTTTATTCATTGCAATATGTACAAACATATTAAATGTAGAGACTGCCCTTCCCTTACCTGCAAAAAGGATGTTAAAACTGAAAAACCATTTACTGATATATTCTAAAAATATATATTTTATTTCTTCTTTCTGCTTTTATTTCTTCTTTTGACTTTGACTCTCCAAAAGTTATAGCTTGAAGCCAAATAATATTTTTATCTCTGTCTATACCTCTGAATGTCATTTTAAAACASTGCATCTGCAGATGTGGAACCTGCAGTACTTCTGAAATCAAAGGCAAAACTGAAATAAATGAAAAAACCAGGTGCTAGAGGATAAAAAAGCCTTTGGAACTCTAGTCATGAGTAAATGATCAGTGCATTTTGTTGTAGTTTGTATAAAATATTAGGAAAATATTAGCTAAGCTTCCCTAATTGATATAAWTTCAATTATGACTTTCCTCCAGATTGAGTGGTGCACTGATAGTAAACAGAGAGTTACAAATAAGTCACAGGACTCTGAATGGGAGTTATTGCAGTTTAGGCAAATATGAGATTCTTAAAATGAAAACCTAGAGAAGTATGGAGGGGACTGATTATTYGCTTAGAAATGGTGGGTCACTGAAAATATAAAATAAAAATCTATATGTTTTAATAAGCATACATTATCTCTAAATARGTTTTACAATTCCTTTCAGCTCAGGTACAACCATTTCAGTTTCAAGATATGCCAGATTTAGCCCAGGTCARGTAAGGTGATGCAGACTGCAGAAAGATTGAGCTATGAGTACTCAAATGATGTTGCTCAAATTTAGATCAATGCCCATCTGTGTGTCCTAGAAAGCTGAGAGTCTCAGCTGAGGTTTCTTCATGTGTGGGCTTTTTGTCTGTCTGTCTGTCTGTCTGTCTGTCTATCTATCTATCTATCTATCTATCTATCTATCTATCTATCTATCTATCTATCTATCATCTATCTATCTATCTATCTATCTATCTATCTATCTATCTATCTATCTATCTATCTATCTTTCTGCAATTCAATTGAATCCAGAGCATCTGCACATTTTCAAAAATGCAGGAGAAACTTGTGTTGCTAACCAGCTGCTCTTGATTTATTAATTACCTTTAAAAGTTTGTTAAATAAAAGGCTAGATATGCTATGAAAGGATCCAACTGCAAAACTCAAGGAAAGCAGGCAAAGGCTATTCATCCAGTACTTTATTTCATATTCAGCTGATAAAAGCAACTTTTATATATAACTTTCTCACTTTTACATGTTTTCAAGCCTTTTCTTCAAGGTCTTTCAGTATCAGATGTAGAATTATATACATTGAGCAGTGCTAAGGGTGAGACAGAATGCATAGCCTGTAGGGAACTTGTATGCTGGATTTAAGAGACAAGTTCAGAGCTTTCACCTTGCTTTTTTCACTTCTTTGCTCATGCTCAGCCATCTCTCTGTCAGAGATATCGCTTCCCAGCAGGAAGATGTCATTAGACATTGGACAGAATGTTGTGTTAGTTCCTGATATCTGCTCCCAGTCTCAGCCACTTGAGACCAAGATCACTGAGCATCCCTAGTGTTTTTTTCCACAGTGGTCTGTGACTTTTAGCAATTTTTCCCAGTGGCAGGGTCTTTGCTGCAGCCAAGGTCTTCACCTTCTTCTCTCAAAGTTCCCTTCTTCCTTTTGAGAGCTCCTGGTTTTGGAACTATCTCCTCTTTTTAAAAGATTCCAAACTCTCAGGTTTCCCATGTGTATGTACAGAAGCAGAGCATGTGATCAGCTTACTAATTGATGGCTCTGTCTCATGTGTTTTTACTATTTGGACAATTCTGGACATGTCATTTTTGTTTAGGTGGGATGTTGTCAAAATTTACAATGGCTAGCAAGTGGAAGTTTTATGAATAAGGGTTCAAAAACTGAGTATTTGTCAGTGTCCCATACATACACCCAATTATTTGCTATCTACTATCATTCACAGCCAAATCAAATTTTCAACAATGACAAATATCTATCATCAAATCAGAATATACACCTATCTTACACAGAGCAAGACAGCATTGTATGATATGTACAGCAAAACTCAAGAAAGTGAAAATAAAGTGTTCTAAAAATATTTAATGAATCCTGTATGGCAAGATAGGACTTGGTTTTTATTTGTTTGGCTTATTTTTTTTTGTTTGTTTGCTTTTTTGTTTTTTTTTTTTTACTTTCCTAATAAATGTTTCAGCAATTATCTAATGAGGTTTAGTTCTTCTTGCTCTGTTTACTTGTATGTATATATATATGTACCATATATATGAAAACTAGATATCTTTGGCACTTGCTGTGAACTCTACTTTAGACACTCATAAAAGGTCATCTGTGCCATTCTCTGTCCTCTGGAGTTACTCTCACACATTTGATTTCAATGTCTCCATCTGTTCTGGGTGTTCCTAGCTTGCTCCTCTGCTCTAGACTCTGYCAGGTGCTATTGTGATTTCCTTTACTGTGTATTCCTGGTGGGAGAGTAATTACATTTATTGTCCCCATACATGAATTTTTCAAAGTGTATTCTTTGTGAATTTTTTTTCTCTATTACACATTGCTATACTTTGGTATGAATGTAAATGTGATYAGTTTTAGGGATTTTCTCAGAGAAAACATATTAAACCTTCTTTTAAAGCAAATGTATATGTATCATGGAAGTAATAAGATTTTTAAAAATAAATTATGTAGCTCATAAATTGTATTTCATTTATAAAGATGCAATATTCAAGTAATTGCTTTATTTGATAAACTTCCTCTTAATTTACCCAACACAATCATGAATTTACCAGGATGCAAGCATGTACAGTCAATGCTGGTATTTTGTTTCAGAAGTGTGACCTTTCTTTGAGACAAAGAAAAACCTGGATTTCATTTCTCAGTGAATAAGTGCAACAGCAGTCTGAAACTAAGCACTTATTTTCCAGCTGAAATTTGCACTGCTGAACTCACTGACACCACAAATATGTACCTATATCTGTACTAACTCCTGTAAAGGGGCCCAGGCTAATGTAATTACTGAGATTCAGTGTGATGTATTCATGGAGTCAAGCTATTCTATCCTAAAGGCAAAACAATGACTTAGGAAAACTGTACTTTGATGCCTATTTCATCAACAAATTCCCTTTTTCTGGGTGAAGAAAATGAAATGGATCAATTATGGAAAGGTTAAATAGAGGTTATATGTTGAACACCCGCATGGAACAGATCCATTATGTAGATTCTTCAGCTTCTAGTCCAGCTGAAGACCTTTGTTGTAGATGTGTCTGCTGAATTCACTGGCACCTCAGACCTCTGTATGCTTCAGCCATGAYTGGTACAGACTTTGAAGTTAAACAATCAATCATATCACTTACCATTCTTGGACATTTTTTTTCATATTGTCTTTAAGTAGGGACAAATAGCAGTGTCTACAGTGAAAGTTATTTTTAGACAATATGGTAATACAGTAATACAGATGGATTTTCAACACAATAAACTGCCCCTGTATTTTCTCATGAGCTAATTTTTTACTGTTTTCCTAATGAGAGATATAAATTAACCTGGGTACACTTATTTTCTTAGTTTACAAAGTATTCTTACACTATCWTTTAGTTCATCAAGTTGGATATGAAATGACAGCCAGGGATGCATTCTATTTACGCTTCCATTTATTACATGACCATATATTTAAGTGTATTGATTTACCTTTCTTGCAAGGAAATTGTCTGGACATATTTATTTTCAAAGCTTTATGAGTAAAGTTTATTTTTTTCTTTAAGTGCACCTATTGTAATAAATTTATTAGTGTGACCTTGCAGCCAGAGTGTTCRAAACAAGAAAACCCCAAATATGGAATTGTACTGGTTTTGGCTGCTGTGAGGGAAGTTAGCTCTATACCAGCCATGCCATGTGCATTCTGTTTTTTCTGACATAACCAGTGAGAGGACACAAGGGATGGGATGGTTAACTTACCTTGAAGCTACAAGACACATCTGCAAACTGGGTAAGAAGCCGGCTGTGAAGAAAGAGGTCATCCAAGAAGACTGTCACTCCAGCTGCTGCTGAGACAATAGGAGGCAAGCAGTGATTCCCTACACATAGAAAAAGGACTGAGAGTGTCACGATTGTGGTGAAAGGACTTCTGGGATTGTAGTAATGCAGTTTTAGACAAGGCAGATATTTTCCTTATAGGGAYAATATGTTTAGTTTTACCTTAGAACCAAAAAGGAAAAGCCCTAGAAACTTCTATGCTCCCCAAGATGCCATTGGCTCTGTGCCATGACAGAGGCATGGATAGGTCTCTTTACCTGTCTTTCAGCAATGTAGCTGTTCTCTATTGGGTAGTCTGCCAAGGATAYCTCCTCAACCACTAGATACTTAATGRGCTGCACAAAGCCCCTCTTGGCTTTTTYGGGSTGCTTTGCATGGTGCTATGGTCTCTCTGCACTTGTGTACGGCTTATTTTTATTTGCTTTGTACTGTTTATTATTTTCTCTTTTGATTAAAACCYTTTCTGTTACAAGKCACGCCCAAAGAAGTTGTCTCACTCTTATTAAGCTGCTCTGTGAGGTGCAGGCACCCTCAYGTGCATCTTCACGTGGCTCACTCCACTCTGGCCACGTGTAAGAATGCATCRTGGGACTGCAATRGTCAGGCAGTGAATACTCTGACCAGGAATACACGTCCTCTGACTTATGCCAAAAGAAGGAAATGGATAATTGGTTTTGAAGGACTGTGTGGATATCTCACTGCCTGGCACGCCAGGTCCACAGACGTATAAGGCCTGSATGGACATTAGGGCACAATGTACCCACCCTAAATGTCATCTGGATACAGCGAGGAGGAAGCCAGCTGTATTTCTAGAGTGACAGTGGGATATCAGCAGTTGTCTGTTTTGGAGGCTGAGGTAAGCCTAAAGGGGGACCAGCAGCAAAAGTATCCTGTTGTGACTAACCCAGAGACCCAATGTTCTCTTGGCATAGATTACTGCAGCATAAAGTACTCAATGACCCAGAAAGGTACTGATGGCTTTTTGGTGTATCCACCATGAACACAGAGAAAATTGAACAGCTGTCTGCCTTTCCAGAATCTTGGAAGATTCCACCGATGTAGGATTGTTGYGGATTGAAGATGAGCAAGTGCCAATTTTTATGGATTGCAATTTACAATTGCAGCACAATTCATATTGCTTTTCTACTTGCTCTTTTATTCTGTGTTTACACTGCATGTAGTAGAAATGCTTGCCTGTTCAAAATATTTTGTGCTGAGGTTCTTTCACACGGCTTCTTTTARGACAGATAATAAATACTATACTACTTTATGGGCATAAAACACTGCATATCTTCTGATCTGGTTTTCTGAGCAGGTCTCACTRTAAGTATGTGTAAAACAAAACAACAGTTTACCAAAATATTAGGAGTAAAGTCTCTGCAACATATAATCCAGTTCTAATTCACTTCTGATGACTTGTGCCAGCCCTCAATATTCTCTGTCTAGATTATGAATTTTGGATGCTTTCTATATAACCCAGTTGGTTAGAGCATCTGCTAATAATGCCACAGTTGTGGGTTTGTTCCCTGTATGGGCCATTCACTTAAGAGCTGAACTCCCTGATCCTTGTTCATCCCTTTCAGCTCAGCATATTCTGTGATTCTATGATTAGCTTCCAGTAGTGTACATTAAATATAAGTTATGCAGTCTTTAACTGGATGTATTCATGTCAAATCTACTTTTTCTTCGTTTTGGTTTTGACRTCTTGTGCTGTGAAACTCAGCATTGTTGTTAGAAACTTATTCAAGATCAGATTATTTCAYGTTATGAATAGATGTACTATTGTTTGCAATTTACCCACCCCTGTTAAATCAAATCTAGGGTTCAGTGGGTGCAAAGAAACAGAGCAAATGGGAAAATGGACTCTTCATCTTAACCTTTATTAACTATAAATTTCAACTACTCTCTATGCTATTGCTAGTTCTCTAGATAACTTTTCTGAATTTGTTGAGAGCTCAAGAGCTTATTTTGGGACTGACATGTGGAAAGTGATGGRAAAATATTTTCCTTGGGCTAGACTGTTAAATTCCATCATAATATCTGAGGAATGGGAAGAAAAGGTGAACTGAAGTATAAAAGGATAGTTATATGGCAAACTATGAGCAAACCTCAATCAGCAAAAAAGAGGGCTGTACACGAAGAAAATTTGCATGGGGTAAAGTACAGATTCTCTTAGCATTTCTGAAGWACAGTTTAGTGAACATCTTTGGTGCTGAAAGACAACCACCAGTACAACTGACTGAGCCATTTGAAAGGCAGGASTGGTTCTTGGTCTGTTGTTGCATTCACAGTTTTGGCTGAGCACAACTTTTCCTACCAGCAATCTTGTGTACACAGAAACATCAACAGGGCACAATCCAGAAAATAATTCTATGTTTCTCAGAGRAGTTATACAGAAGAAAGGGAATTTCGCAAATTTAATGCTATCTTAAGCTTAATCCTTATTTTCATATTTTGAAYTTTATGGAATTCTAGCAGGATAATGAGGAAATTACGCATTCTGTAATAATATTAATGGGTATTACTGGTTCTATACATGATTAGTAAAGTATTTGGGGTGGTTTTTCCACCTTGTATGATGTATAGTGTCTCTGAYTGTAATTGGAATCTATATTTAGAAAGGGTTATGTGAGAGAATAATGGGAAGTTTGAGAGCCTCATTGTACTTGTTAGCATACATTAAATGCTTTACTCCTTTGGGGAAAATACTCTTTCTTGCAAGATACGCTGGATATGCTGAGAGCACCTAAATCGTGCATCAGAGTGTATGATGCCAAAGTTTGTTAGAAACCAGTGAAAGTTGGATTTCAACATTCAACACRGCATGTTGTTGTGCATCTTGCTAGTGCAACCGTTAGTGGGAACCATTCTAACCCACTCTGGCTACCCTCTAGCAAAGGTGACAGGGATGTCTTTCTCAGAACCACAGAAAGGAAGAGAGAGACAAAGGGAGATGAGCAGCAGAAAACTCTGTAGTTAAATAAGAAAATAGAGATGATAACAGAACAGGTGCAAGGGGCTGCTAAAATGAAGTCCATATAAACTGAAAACATAATGTGAATTACTAGCACATTTTTTGATTACTCATTAAGACTGATTTCACCTGAATCACTTAATATCTACATTTTGCAGCTGCTGGTATCAATGATCAACACTGTCTTAAAAATGCCTGCAAAAATGTCTGTGTGATAGTAGGGAATGTCAAATTCTCTGGGAAATCTGACATATGTTCAGAACAAAGTGCATCATTTCAGTGCTAGACAACAACAATTGGAAATGCTTTGCTGAACTCCTGGCTTTGTATGTGATAGAGTTGATTTTCTTAGTAACTGGTTAAGTTCAGTCTTTGAATCCAGTATGAGAATAACAGTTGATAACACACTGATGTTTTGGTGGRTGCCAGGTAGTCCTTATCCTTAGTCAAAAACTTTCCAGTTTCCCAGTCTGACAGTGAGCAGGTGCACAAAAAAACTGCAAGGGAATACAGCCAGGACAACTGTCCCAAAGGCATATACTGTACCACTGAATATCATGACTAGTGTATAAATTTGGAGGGGAGAGAGGGGAGAGATTAATTGGGAGGGGCAGATGGCTGCTGGGGGATGGGCTGAGCATTGGTCAGTGGGTGTGTTGTGCATCACTTATTTGTCTTGGTTTTTTTCCTCCCCTTTTCATTACAAATATTACTATATTTTATTTCGTTTCGGTTATTAAAGTGTTCTAATCTCARTCAATGGGCAGTACTTTCTTCTCCCCACCAGATGCAGCCCAGTGAGTGAGCAGCTGTGTGGTACTTGATTACCAGTTGGGRTTAAACCATGACAAGAAGAAATTGTCCTTTACGCTCTAACTGGACCTGCCTTTCTTCAACCTCCCACTTGATAATGACATTTGTATATAAGGTATTAGAAATGCCTGGTTGATAAACTAAATAGACTTTTATATCTTTTATCAAGCTTGCTGGTTTCTGATGTCAGTTACTTTGGAGGCATATCTGCATAAAGACTACATCTAGAGAAGGAAGGGAAATCTTGTTATGACAGACAATTATGATTTTATGATGCCCAATTGGTGATTATGCTTATTAGAATTATCATATGAAAGAATGAGCCAAGTAAGAAGGATCTGTACTTGCAGCAACTCTAACTTGCTTTAATGGAAGTGGTATATTCTTAAGGTTTGTTTTAGCGGCTAAATATTACTRAAGTTTGGGCTTTTTTTCCCCCAGCCAAAGTTCCGTGATGGAATTGTGTGCACCATATAAGAATGAATCCAAATCCAGAGATGCTGTAGTTCCCTTTTCAAAGTCTTAAAACTTTGATAAAAACTATGGTACTAGAAACATACAAAAATATTCAAGGAAAGAGACTGTGATATAAGACAGATAATATCCAAGACAAAGGATCTAAATTAAGGAACTGAAAAGTTATGTAAAAAACTTGAGACTTTTAGGAGAAGAGCTGGAAAATAAAYGGTATCTTATGTAAAGAACATATTTACRTCTGTTTATTCTTATRCAATATGCTGACTGCATCCTTCTGCAAGGAAATAGTTTTGCTGTACTTTCAAAGTAATTTGTATTTGTGTTATTTTCAGGAAGAAAATTTTATTATTTCTTCTGATGTCAGTTCTTACATATCTTTTGTGTAATATTTGCAGATTGAGAGGAAGCCATACATACACATTTTATTAACTGTATTGCCTTTCTATAAACAACAGTGTASATTTCATCACCTGATATTTGTTTCATACCTTAAATACATTTTTCTGAGAAAATGCAATAGTGGATTGATTGAAGAAAATAAATACTGTCTGCATSATAGAAAATAATTATGCTTTCTCATAAAATGTTATGAAAAGCTGAGTAAATGAATGATAATTTTATAAGGCTTATCTTTTTCATTTTGCTATGACTTAATATTAYAAATACAATAACCAATATATATTTCTCTTTCTTTCTGTCTGTCTGTCACTCTTTCAGATTCTCTCCATTCACAACAAAATCTTTACAAAAGTCACATCTTGAGACTGTGAGAGTGAAATATTTGCAGTGCTCCAGACAAATCTTAGTGTCTGGGCACCACTTCTTTTTTAACATGCATAGGTTTTCCAATACAACAGGTTTTTGCATAGCACCAAAACCACTTTTTTGGTTATTTTATTACTAGAATATTTGGTTAWATTATTACTAGAAAATATAAAAATCTATCACATATTATTAATAATTTACTTTCAAAAKGAAGCAGTCTTTTTCAAAGGAAACCCTGATAATAAAATGATGCTCTGACCAGATAATCCTGACTAGAAAAGCTGTTTAGGAAAATATTGCTATTTACGTTTGTAATAGGGAAATGTGTAATATGTGAGAAAGAAATGGAAGAGTATTGAAAACAGCACTGAATTACAAAAAATGTTCCTGTAGGTAGCTTCTTCAATAACAGTGTTTTCACAAATTTGTTTTGAAGGAAAATAGTGTCAAATGCACATTTATATAGCAATAATAAGTATCAGATCAATTMAAAATCCCTTGTTGAGTTGGTGATTAAACGATTTGGTGTCATAAAAATGTTTGAAATATCAATTTCAGCAAATGCTTCTAACGGTAGAAATTTGAAAGATATACACCAATGTATGGAATGTTTCCTTTAAGGAGTTTATTTGTGATATGAGCAGCAATCACATATTTACGGAAACTGCAAAAGTTTTTGTATAACTTGAATCAACAGCTTTCTTCAGTGAAAATACAAATGGTCTTTTGTAAATGTAGAACATTTTAGGCACGTGCTCTAAATAATTGAAGTTATTTTAAAGTATTATTTATTAAAAATAATTCCCTTTTTAAAAGGGAATGATCCTTTGAGAATCAAAAAGTTCAATTCTGCTGAAATATTTCTCCATTTAAATGATTTAAATCATAATACAATCAATATTTTCCGCAAATATTTCAAGCAATACTCTTCTGTTCAGAAGATTTAGTTATGCATTCTGTCAAGAATCAGCAGTAGCCATGACTAAGCAATGTGGTTATAACTGTTTGTGTGTAAGGCCAATGCAGACAGATAGGACACCAGGTGCATTTTTGTGGATTTATTACCTAAAATTGATTATTGTGATCTTTTATGATTAAATTTCACATTGTTCCAACAGCTGGTGGTTGGACAGATTTATTATGCAAACAGGATTACTCAATGATTGTATTATAACTCAGCATCACAGATTCAGGAATCTCAGTGCCTGCATGCAAAATTCTTCTCATTTGCAAATTCTTTTTGATAGCATCAGTTTCTTTACTCTAGAATATGGAATGATATTAACTCATTGCTTTGTTTCWCTCACTGTTATAGATCAGTGTTTCACTATCTGCAGAAGTCTTGAGGGCATTGCTTTATTTTGCTGGAAATGATGGTCCTGAAATATTAGGTAAGGCAGAGGAAAAATAATACAACTCTGCTGCTCAGTGAAGGCTAAATCTTTCCATCATATGCAATAAAGATGTTTAAGTATCTGTATATATTTATGTGGTTTTGGATGTACATAGAGAATTTAGAATTCTAATTAATTCTGCTTTCTGGGATAATTTTAAAATAACCCTATAACATGCTAATTTTTTTACAATACTTTTGGGGTTTTTTTTTGCAAAACTTAGTCTGAAAGGTAGACAGAGGTGAAAGAGAAGAGAGTGAAATTTCAAAATATTTGAGGATATGTGAAACTAGCAGACATTTTCAGAAGAACATAGTTTTCAAATAGTTACTTATCTGTGCCAAAATCTTCCTTGGTAGATARGAGTCCTGTTAGTGAACACGTTTTTGTTTCCCTTGAGTCATCAGTGAGTTTTTTCWTAGGTAGGTACAGTACTGTAAACACTCTAGCCCCAGATTTGAACTGCTCCTTAAAACACCTGTAGCAGATTGTTACAGATTCTATAGCAGATACAGCAGATTCTGTAGCAGAACTTAAAATTTTTGAGGAGAGTTATGATTTTTTTTATTGTCTTATTATTATAWCACTATAGCTTTATATGCAGTGTAAACAGGAAATGTAAGACACCGTGAAACTCTAGTTAACATTTTTGAAGTTTGAAATTACTCCAAGCTTTCATCTTTTCCTCTAGAAAACTTATAAATTTTCTTTGGACTTCATTCTGCAAAGAGTAAAAGACATTTAGAAAAATTTTATATATTTCTCTTGTGTTTGTATAAAATATTTTTGAGTGTTATTGAAGATCTCTAACAAGACTTTACAAAATCTTAAATAGGTGTAAATTCAGGTGCTCAGGTTAAGCATAATTTCTTASTTTTAAGGGTAGACAGAGGTGAGACAGAAGACGGTGAATTTTCAAAGTATTTGAGGATATGTGAAACTAGCAGACATTTTAGGAGCAATTGTAAGTATAATTGCTTAGGAGTTGAGAATACGCAGACTGACAGGTCAAATTACTTAAGCAGAGAAAGAATGTGAGAATAGAGGATAAGATTTTTTAAAATTCTAATCCACACAATACCTTGTCCAAGGAACATTCCTCTGTGTTGTGGCATTAGATCCATCATACTACCTGTTAAGCAGCAGAGTGGGTTTAGCTCCAAGCAGATTGTTGGTTATTGTGGAAACTCCCTGTAGCTGCATATTCATCTGAGTGTCTTGGCAGTGGTTCCTAAAGTTGYCAGAAACAGGTCCATCTAAAAATAGTAGTGATAAATATTTAAGGAAAAGAGACAAATTTATGATGTCAGTTAAATATTCACCCACACAGAAACAAATACAAAAAATTAGAATTGGAAGCAGTTATTGCTGGACATTTTAGTTGAAAAAGGGAGATTATTATGAGCTCTGTGGAATCACAAGATATGTTTTGGTTTCATGTCAGTAAGATTGGTGAAGTTTTTCAATTCAGCAGCATTCTTAAAATTTCATTGACTGATTAAAGATTACTATCTATCACCAAAATTGTGGTTCAAATATATGTTGCAGTAATCTGGTCCTTTTAATATTTTTCCCTAATACAGTAAATTAACATCTATTTGCTGAATATGTTTTAATTGTATTATCTATTTTATAATTTTGTAAGGAAAAGTTAATCTCTGAAAAAATCAGCTTGCAAAGACGGCATCAAAAGTTTTGGAAATTTTTGAAGTTGGTGTCAGTGATAATGAAAAAGGCTGCAGTGACAACAGTTGGGGTGAAGATCTTGTTTTCCTCAGGGGATAAACTTCAAAGATTTAAAATTGCCTACAACATTTAAATCTGAACTTTAAGTCTGACCTAATCTAAGACAGAAATTACAGATTATCATTATTCATATCACCTAACTGTAGTTTGCATGCATTTCATTTGTCTCAGTACTGGTTTCAAAGCAATAAATGTCAAATGTTAAAGGCCAAATGACCATTCTATATTTAATATTGCTAACTTTTTTACTTATGTTGATCCTGAAAACTATGAAGAAAGACCGTAAGATTTCAGATAGGAACTATTAACATAGACATTAAAAAATTCCAAAAGAATGTTGTTATACTATATTAATAATTTTCCTTTGGATTACAATATTTTTAATTAAAAAATTACTGTGTTATTTCAAAGATACTTTATTAAAAGAAAAGCTTTGAGCTTATAGTTTACTATATTTTTTACTACAATTCTGCATGATTTTATTAGTAAAAATTTTACAATCTGGATAGTCAAACACTGAACAAAGCTATCTAGAAAGATCATGGAACCCCTTTCTGGGATACACTGGAAGTTTTACTACAGAAGACTCTGCACAACCTGACCTGTTGTCAAAGCCTTGCTTTGAGTGACAGGCTGSACCAGAGGACCTCTGGAGGCCCACTCCAAACTAATTAATTCTATGACAATTATCAAAATGCTTATCATTTTTCTGCTTCATTTTTCAAGCAATAAACACTTCAAACTCCACCAAAATGAAAATGCAGAAATGATACTATTATCCTCTAGCTTGAAATCCTCCRTTTCCCTGCAACATTCAGACTTTGGTATTTTAAAATCCTGAAGAAATCTTCTTCTCCAACATTTTTGTTTGCTGTAGGCTATCTATGGAACTAATTTTAGAGATAAGCTCAGACATTTAAGTTCAGCGTGTACCTGCTGGAAGTTTATGAAACTTCTCAAGATGGATGATAAATTTGTTATTTGAAAAAGGATGCTGTGCATTACACAGCAGTCTTTGCATCAATATTGCTGAAAACCTGGGACATGCCAGAAGGGCTTTTTTTCATTATTTATTTTGACCATATTTTCTGGGATACTATATATTAAGACTGAAGACAACAAATTAACTATATTTACACAAATATCCTAAAATAATTAATTGAATTTATTATCTGTGCAAGGATTTTTTTAGTGTTTTTATTTAGAAATATAAAATCATAGTATTTTCTGAGTATGTAGCTAACAAGAAAATAGACTAAGTGAACATATATACATAAATCAGTACATTTTCATTTAGCTGCCAGGTCAAATGATTACTGGAAYGACTTCCTCAAGACAGAAAGAAGCAGAATGTGTTTAGTGTGCTAAGTATTCATGTTGTGCTAAGATATTATGGCAGATGAACATGTATTTATGAAAGAAATATTTTACAGACCATAACCAGTTGTGGTGGAAATTCATTCCCTGTTTTGAAGGCACTATCAAAAAATGTTAAAGAATTCTTTTTAGCCCTATGTTCTTAAAGTATTTTGATATTCTAAGACCATAAGGTGGACTGCACAGAAAAGCATAATTATGTTATATAATTGACATCCAGACTCTCTTGAAATGACCGAGATGCAAGTCCAGAGACGGAGCTGGATACACATTTGTCTCTCTAGTGAAGACAAAATCTGAGAGGAGGGCAATTTTATTTTCTTTCAACTTACACATACTCTGTCAGAAAGAATGAAATAAACACTTTTCTCTTACTCAGTCCTGTATGCTCAATTTATAGGATATATGGGGTTTGTATTGAATTAGTTTTTATAGGAAGCAAAATATCTATTGCTATGCTATTAATTTTAGTTGGTATCTCATTATGCCTTGGGTGAAATAACTTCATATAATCTAATAATGTAACAGATTTATTTTGGAGTCTTTGTGGAATAACTTGTATTAATATTGATYCTCTAGATGCATTTATTAGTATTCATGTTTCACTTTTAGTTCTGGTGGCTCAAGAACTACTAGAATTATTTTGATAGCATGAAATAAAACCCATTTTGATTATAAATAGACGAAAAAACATGTTCTTTATGCTTATTTTAAATTTTGGTGGCAAACAAACAGAAATATATAACCTTGGAGAGTGTACTATTTTAACAAACATTTAGGCATAACTTAATGGTGTTTACCATTTTGATGCCATTGGCATTGGCATTTRTATTCTGCATGCCAAGCATTATGCAAAATGCATCTATAAATTTAACATTAAATCAACTTTGTACCTCAGGGTTAAATAAGCAAAAGGATTGTGATATTTTATTTCTTTGAATTGTACTTCCAGCAGGGAAAGCTGCCTGCTATATTTAAAAGCAGATTTTTCTCCTACAAAAATTATTGCTCTGAATACTATTAATGTACCCCTAAATCTAAAAGAAGGTAAAAAGAATAAATTGCAAATGTAAATTTTTGAGTTTAAGCCATCTGAAACTTTAAAAGATAAAGGGTAAATAAATGTTTTTTTAAGAAGCCATCACCAGTTTTATAAAGGTTAGAATTTTTATGTTATGTAATGTGACTTCCATTACCTGGCTCTSTGTGTTCACCACCGACTTTCTGGACCCTCCAGAAATCCCCAGTTCTCAGGTAGGAATGATTGGTTAAAAGTCAACTTAGGTCTGTTGCTTATTTCTCTCTTAAAATTTCATTCTCTTACTGGGTTTTTTTATTTGTTTTTGGTTTTTTTTTGTGGATTCTTGGTTTGGTTGGGATTTTTTTCTGGTTTTAGTACTCCATTTTAGAATGAGTTATGTTTACACTTCCCTATACTGGTCTTGGCTAGTTCAAGGAGGAAGTATTCTCAATTCATCAACTCAGCATTTACAAAATCATCTGATCCACTCAAGTGACATAACCAATTGATTCACTTTTACAGAAGTTTATAAGTAAGAAATCCCTTTCTTTGCATTCCCTTTATGTTGAGATACTTTTTGTGTTCCTGGTAACAGTCAGTTTTTCCCTATAGTCTTCCTCAAGATTTATGAAGATTTTACCTGGTCCCATCTTACCTGATTTTTCTTCCACTGCATGGATTTGTTTCTCTGTTGCATATCTCTCTGGGAAAGATTGGAGAAGCAATTCTTATTTTCATTTTTCAGTTTAAATAGCTCTCAGAAACATTACTTTTTTTTCTTGTCAGTATTTAGCCTTGCTAAATGTTTATGTATTGTGGTCTGGGAGCTACTCCCTAGAATTGAAAGGGGGGATGTGTATCACCCCATGCACTGAAGGACCAGAATTTATGAAAAAGAATATGTGCAACAGTATAAAAGAAGATTGCAAGTTAATGTGTACATACTTAAGAAGAAATTAAAATGGCACTGGAAATCTTCATATGTTTGAAKATTTGAAGACTAGTGTTTGCCTCTAAATTTGAACTGGGTGGTAAGGTTTTTTTTCATCAGAATTTCATTTTATCTGGAATATCTAAAGTCAATATGCTCTGCACCAGTCCTCAGGTCTGACTTGCATGTAAATAATCAGTTATGATCAGATAATGGCTATATAACKAATTATAAGATTATTTAAGAAAACMTTCTAAGATAAGAAAAAAATAACATACAWTGTTTCTGACTAAGACATTTTTCCAAGCACTTAGCAAGGTTCTTGCATCTTTTGACTAGTCCTGTTCTGATTCAGAATACTCTGATACAAGGCAAAGTTCAGTTTGTCACTTCAGTACATTTTAATTTCATGAATTTAGGTTATATAATCGGAATGWATAAGTCTAGGAATATTTATTGTGTTTAGTTGTGTTAAACATYTATTTTATAAAATATTGACCTTTCTCTCTAAAACAGCCATGCTTTTCTTAGATTTTTTTTTCATTCAAGTTTTTAATCCTGGAAAATAAAAAATTTGGCATCCATTTAATCTATATGTATTGATTTCAGCATTTATTTCTCAGTGTATGTGCCTGTGTTTGCCTCTCTAAAATTTGGGAACTTTAATTATCATGCTGYGTCAGAATGTCTAACTGTTAACTATACTTTCTATTGCCTCACATAKCAGAAACCCACCTTTTAAAAGTTGTAATATTTAACAACTGACAGAACAAATGGTAAGAGAGAGATAAAATATCAGATTACTGGACTTGAACTATAGATCTTATACTATTAATCTCAGTTCAAGTAAAATATTAAGGAGATATTCCATACACATGAAAACACTGCCTAAAGGCTGTGCAGATGACCTTCTGTAGTAGTTCAAATCTATATAASGGAATCAACTTTTGCTATTGTTATTATTTTTTGGGATTTCTTGGGATTTAGTGAGTGTGGAAARTTTTAACATTAGCTCTGCTTGTCTCATTCCATTGTGTACTGTCTTTTTTCAATGTCAAGCAAAAGGCTTATTCCCTGTTTTGATTGTAACATTTTTACTTGTGCTTTGTGCTTGACTTTGAATCACAATATGTTTGTAGAATTATGATTATTTTAAAATAGGATTATTTTGCACCTGAAATCATTGCTGCAAGGGTATTCCTTGATAAATGTTAGATATTTAGAATTTACTTGTGCTTAAGGGTGCATAACAAGAAGAAAGTAACTCACAATATCTAAGCATGGCTAAGATTTTTGGGAAATTTTGGAGTTTTATACTTTATGGATGATAATAATTTAAGGAGCACTGYAAACTACATCTGTAGTTAAAGTTTGTTAAATTATATTAGGGTAGGTTTGGCATAGAGAAATATTGTAATTGCGGAAGTCTGAAACATTAATTGAATCAAGAGTGTCAAAATAGTCGAGCTCCTCACCCCTTTATATGTTAGCTGCATATTTATGATAATATCACTTGATATTTTGAAATAGGTAATTTAAATTAATTTTCAAAGACTATTTTTAAACCTTTTGTAGAGATCAGTGACCACCAGACTGAATAAAAAATAATTGAAGAATAAAATCAATCTCTCCCTCAAATCAAAACTTAAATGGGTATCTGACATATGTGACAGTATCCATGTAATTTGGTCCACTACTAATGAATTCTGTGAGAATTAAAATATCAGGGCAAGGCCCAAAATAATTGCTGTAACATCAAAGTGGAAAAATCCAACCTCTGAATATCAAAGAATTTTAGTATTATTGTATTACCCTTCATAACAACTAAAGTTTGACTCAAGTACTTCAATTACAGGTATAGTATAGTTACAATCTAGGTTTCTGACACATTGTATTGGCACTTTAAGGGGAAAATAGCTCTTTGCATTTCAACATGGGAAAAAATGGAAGCATTTTATCATTATCCTTCCAATTCATTTCTTCTTCCTATTTCTCTAGGTACATAAAACATTGTTTTGACCATTCAGTGCAGCTTTAAGTGACAATCCAAACACATAAGCACAGATATTTTTTGTGCAGTGCTGTATGTTGTTTATCAGCTCTACAATCTCTAAGAGTATGGATTATTCTACTTTCATTTTCCTCAACTGTTAAGCTCAAAGCCAGGCTCAATATTTACTCTGGCAATTTTATATCCCCTCTGGACAGAAACTGATGTCTGAAATTCTAAGATTTTTTCTGTTTGTTGATTCCATTTTTGTTGATTGTCAAATTTGGTCAACACTGGAAAAAATACTCAAAAGCCAGTCCCACTAATGATATATATTAGTTTCCTTGCAAGCTGGCCCCCCTCTGCTCCTATCCTGCCACTCTATTGAGAGAAAAAATGTAAAAGTTTAATGTGAGGCTAACTGGCAGAAAACAAAAGATATGGTGGCACATGAGGAGCATATCAGTTAAATAACTCTGACAGTCCAAATTGCTTCAAKTTTTTTTTCCTTTTCCCTCAAGTATTACTGTAGGGTTAGCATCTGAGTGAYGAAAACAGGATTTTAATACTAAGACTTTCAGTGTAAAAGATCATAAGCAAGCTGGTTAAATAGAGTGGCTCCAATCTACTTCATTAATCGCTGTAGTATTAACTTAAAGTCTTTTATACACCTTGATTTTTAGATTTGTCCATATTTTGGGCATTCAGTACATATGGCTGTACATATGGCTCTSAGGATATTCTTACAGTGTGGTAGTTTGTGTATTAGTGATGGCACCCTCTCAATCTTCCTAATAATGCTGCCTAGCCAATTTCCACACCACATTTTAACAGAAGTTTACTGTGTTTTACAAGTGGGAAAAGAATCACCTGAAAAATACTTAGTTTACTAAATGCACATTGGAGATAAGCCCCTTGCACTAAGAAAAGACTGCAAAAATCTCACTTGATTTTGTTCCTAAGAGGAAATGAAGTGTGGTAATTTATAAAGTCATTCTGCTTGCATATGTCTTCTTGAAGTAGCCTGTTTTCAATCACRTTGCAGAAGTTACAATTCCTTGCTGAAGGAGTCAAAATTGGTGTTTTTTAGTGTTGGTTTTGTTGCAAGTAAGCTACAAAATACATACMATTTCAATATGATATTCCAATGTATGTTTCTAAATGGAAAATATGTTAAAAACTTTGTGYGCATATGTACAAATCATCAAAAGGTGAATCACTTGATGGACTTTGGATAATTATACTACTTTTGTATTGTTTAATCAAAATTTTAAAATCTACTTGAACAAAAAGCAAAATATTCTATGTTTTGAATAATCTTTGAAGCTGAATGTCTTGTCAAACTGCAAAGGACTATAGAAACCAAATTTCTTCCCATAAGAAGTAACTTCCACTCTTCCTCACAACTAAATACCTCAAACCTGCATTTATTTTTCACAAGTGAATGAATAAGTGAMCTCAAATAAAAGCTTTTTCCCTAGCAGAAGAGAGCCTGAGAGGCTGATGTCAGAAAACTTAAGGTTTTAAGTTTTCTGAATATTAAGCATGAATATCTACATCTGAGGCACTTKTTTGGCTTGGCACAGCCACCAGAGAAACTGTTCTCCCACAGATGCTATTTGGAGTGAGATCCAGCTGCCCAAGGGTAGATATCAATTTGTGTGTAGTATTTCATATGAATTTGGAAACAGTTTTTGTTTTTCTTGMAGTTCTATAGTTCACACAGGTAAAGATAAGAATGGGAAAAGCTGTGTTTTGCTTGGGTTGTTCAAGCATTTTTCCGAGGAGCTGGAAGTAGAACCTCCCTTCTGACTTCTGCTATATTTCAACATCTTCTCTGAGCTAGCCATGAGACTACATGTGTAGATTTCAAGTGGAGGTAAAGAATATTTATAAACTATCACTCTGTATTCAGATGGAGCCAAAAAAAAATATACTTAAATAGCATATTGAATAGAAATTTGCATCTTGAAACAAAATAGTAAACTGGCAACTGAAACTGATATATATATCTCAGCCAGATATATATATCTATGTTTTTAAGTATTTAAAGTGTTGATCTCCAAAACACAGATTTTTTTTCCAGAGAGCTCCAATTATTAAGAAATTACTGAATGTCTTTATTCTCTYTTAAAATCCCTTCTTGTCTAATATAGAGATTGATTTTTATTTCAGAGCTGAGCATGCTACTGAGCAGGAGTGAATGCTCAGATTGAAATTCTCATCATATTCCCATAAAGGTTTAGTTGTTATGGATTTTTTAAAGTTTTAAATTTACTTTTTCCTTGAAAGTTTCTCTTTCAGGGATTYGAATATTCAGGGTTTTTTCCATTTGTAYGATATGGTAATGTACTTAATTTYTGTTTTCACTTTTTATTTTTTCCTTTCTCTAGACATACTAGCAAGGCTATATTATGCTTATTTTTCCCAAGTGATTAGTCATTAGTGTTCCATAAAACTGTGAGCTACCAAATATATAAGCTGTGGTATACAACAATTTATCATGTTTTCTTACCAATTACATTGATCTCTCATGTAATTTTAGGCTTAATTATGATTAAGAGTATTTAATGAATTAAAACTCACTTTAATAAATTGACCTTACATTTACTCAGACTTTAAAGGACTTCTAAAAATGAACAATTTGAACTGTTATATTTCAAATTAGAACATTTTCAAATAAGAATTATTTGCCTCATACTTTGGGTAGTTGACCAAACTCCTTGTTTTGAAGTGTTCTCTTTATTATTTTTACTTTCATTTTCTACTTAGTCATGAAAAATTTGTCAAACTATCTTGACTGAGAACATCCTTCCTTTTCTTCTCTACATGTCATGAAACTTGTCAGGGCTTTATCCCTATGGATTTGTGAACACCAGATCTTTAGCTTTGCCAGAACCCACAGTTTGAAAAAGGAACTTTCCTATTAAATTATATTAAACAAATCAACAGGAAAACATATGGGTATATGGATGCCCATGCACACACTTCTTTGCCTGCACAGTGTTAAATCTACTGGCTGACCCTAGGGACCTTGGGGATTGGAGAGACATAGCATCTTTTTCAAATTTTTATACGAGTGGGTGTTGGACTAGCAGCAGATCCCTTCTGATACCCTGAGGCTTCATGCCTAACAGAGCTAATACCTAATGTCTAACAGCTCTGGGATCTAGTCACTCTTGTCCTTCTGCCAGTGGGCCCTAAGCAATGTCAAAACTGCCTGGAGACAAACGGCATTTTTGGATAATGAGAAGGGCTTTGTATTGAGCATGTCTGTGTGAAGAATTTCTCTGGGCATTTCAAAGGATGTGGTGGATACAGGTACCTGGGCTAGATTTTAAAACACGATCCCTATAAAATCTCTGAAGAGAGATTACAGAAGTCGTTCCGTATCTATGGGCATGCCTGCCTCCAGTGCTTGTATATGTTTCAACTTCTTCATGGTACTACTGGGTGGGGTAAAACACTGTTCTGTACAGGTTCTGTATAGTTCTAAGGTTCTACCATTTTCAGCACAATGGCATGCAGCGCTTAGCAAACCTTAGCATATGCACTTACTGCACAGTTTTTAAATCTCAAGAGTAAAGGATGGAAAATGGATTTTTAAAAATGAATTTAAACAGCTGACCAAAGCTGTTTTCCTTGTATCTGTGGCTTCTATTTGGTCTTGATTCTAAATATTTTTCTTTATTGCAAGGTTCTATCAAGAACTGCTTACTTTTTTGATGATACAATTTTTTTTAGAGATTGAATTCATTGTACATTTAAATGCATCCTTGCTAATTCATTCTTTTTTTAAAAGCTAGAGTAACCACCACAAAAAGGATAATAATAGAAAGGCTGAAGTGGTAATCAAAGAAGGAAAATCTTTGTTCAAATCAAAGAACTATAGATTCTCCTTGTGATTCTGAGTTATCACATCTCTCATGATCTTTTATCAGGTATCCATAACAACATATATATTCAAAGACAAATGTTTGATCAAAACCTTTTTGTGATCTGAGTTCTGAAGTTCTTATAGACTGTTTTGCTTATTTCAGGATGAAATTAGAGTCCAACTTCTCAATTTTTAGATACTTTGTATGACATCACAGATTATCTTTCCCAAAACAGTATCTAGTCGTATAAATAACAGGTATGTCACTGTGTGTCATTCATGAGGACACATATTGCTGGATCTTTCAGTGCATTGTGTGTTGAAAGTGAACATTGAATTAAATAGCATATTTTAGAATGTAACACRTGGATATGGTTATTTTGCCATAGAACAGAAAACACTAAAAAGATAATTTTTATATTACATCAACATAATTAAATAAAAAGCTGAGGCATTAGAGATGGATTTATATTTTTGTTGTCTTTAAATAGATATGGAAAATGTCTTAGYAGTTTTATAACTTTTGAACAAATATTTAACTTCTAGTAGATGGTTTGAATATCTTGAAAAAAATCCAGACAAAGTATAAAAATTAGAGTGCAACAACATCCAGTTAGCTGATAATTTACATTCTGAAAGAGTGTTAAGCTGGAAAACATTGTCTGCCCTCTGTACATCAAAATGAGCATTTTACTTCTGGGAAAGCTGGATATGTTGAACATCTGTTGGATTGGTTGTGCTTACAGTCCTCACCTTTCGTGAAAGTGGGAAATGCTGTAAGTGATAAAAGTACAAGAGACAATGTTGTCTGTAGAGGCAGAATCATCAGGTTTATTGCTCTGGCACGATAAACTTTGGATAGTAAACTGGATGGTTTGGTGGCTGGAAGATACCTGGATCATATGTTATCAATCAACATCTAATAACATTAGAATTCTGAAATCCTCTTCAATATATGGAAAGGAGAATAGTATTTATAATATATAAATAAATGTATTCAATGCATATTATATTTCATTTAATAAAAACAACCAACCAACCAACCAAAAATCACATGTTTCCAGAATCCAATCTTTTATCTTACACCCCAAAATTTCTTTTTTAGACTAAGATAATTTTCACATTTTCCCTTCAGGTTGCAGGTTCTTTTTTTTCAGAGGAAAAAACCTCTCAGCAACCCATATCTGATTTGATCTAAAAGGTGATATATTTCAATTAATAATACAGTATCTATTATCTATCAATTTTGTAATCATATAATATAGCTTTAGATGATCTTTTAACATATTAGTTATTTTATTTCTAATRACAWMCTTCCCTAATMTAAGTAGGGCTSATACTGTTTTACTTTCTTCCCATCRAGTTTTTTGAGTCCTAATTCTCTACAGATTTATTTCCTTATTACTGCACTGCAAACAGTGGAAAAAAAATAGGAAAAAGATGCTCACTAGTACCCCACATTGTCACAGTGATCCAGGCTGCAATTCAAGACCACCTCATACAGCCTTCACTCATTTCTTTCTGCTGCACAAATGTACACAAATCTCTTTGCTCTACAACCCATGCTAAATACATGACTTTAACAATCAGTGTCATCACAAACATTATGAACTACATGTTTGTATTTTATAGCAAATATTTTTTATCTGTATGGGCAACCTGGTGATGGTTTGAAATGATATAACTTTGTTTGTTCTCAGTATCTCTGCATGTGTATATCAAATTTGAACTCAGTGGCTTGAAGAATYAGGTAAAATTAAGAAAAATACTGTAAAATCAACATGATCTTGTTTGTAGTATTTGGTTACATTAAAACTGTATTTTAACCTCAGTATATTGAGTTCGAAATCAAGATGAAGAGATTTAGTTCTTAAGAAAGCTAGAASACTTTTTTTTTCTTTTTCTTTTTGTTTTYCCAGAGAAATGCATTTTCTATGCATTGTATTAGGCCTTTCTTCTGATGTTTTAYATTGTTTGATTAAATATTGTTAATATTGTTTGATTAAAAAATATGAAATCTGCCCTAGAGAATTAGCAATCTAAATTCAGAGCTGACACAGATAAAAGTATATRGAGATGACAAGGTTATTCACCCAAAAATGCACAGTGACAACAGTGGATATTTACTGCACTTATTTACTAATTTACTAAAAAAAAGCAGGTTCTTTTCTACAATGTGTAAAGTTGCTTTTTAATAAAAATGAAAAGTGATTCCATCACAGACAATTATAGGAAAAAAAATATTATGGAAGTATGAAAACAGTGTGGTAAAATCTTGGTTCTGATAAATGTTGATAACTACAGCTTTTAAGGAGATGACTAATATGCATTTGTAGTAGATACTGCTCTTAATGTCAGTAAGAGCAGTATTACATTCAAACAAATGAACAGGATATGTAATTTAATTTCATTAAAATTTAGAACAAAACACTTAAKCCCTGCTGTAATCAGAATACYATTATAAATTAGTGGTTTCTTTCCCTTYATGTTGGCTCATTTCTGCTAYTAAGGGAYGTCATCCCTGGTCTCTCCAGCCTTCATTCAAATCATTAGACTACACAGTCTCCACAACAAAGAATAAACTGTACTCTTGTTCCTTTTTTGTGCCATAAASTACACATCATCTGTAAGATTAAAAGAAATCCTAAATCAGAAAACAGTGAGGTCAGGCCTGAGGTGCATTATATAGTTGTATTGATAATTCTTTTGTCACAATTTTTGATCAGAAAAACACAGCTTCTGAACAGAAACTGAACCAGTTTCTGTACAGCAGTTCTGAAATGTTGTTCAAACATGGGCAGTTGAAAACCATTTTTTAATTTAAAATTTAATCAATGGAATAAATGTATATATTCCACAAAAGAAAATGAGATATTTTGTCTTGAATTTTAATTAGGAGACAAAATTCAGTTTAGCAATGCAACGATAAAATGACAGCCAAAGGTGACTCTTGAGTAAGTCATAAGAATTAGTMCTGTGTGGAATTCTGAGTCACAAACAAAACCAACAAACAGATGGAAGAGCTGCTTAAAGCTTTCAAAGGTAACATCTGAACACATTACTTATGCTATATGGTAGCATTTAGGCAAAACACAGTCTGAAGTAGGTTTATTCTGAATTCAGTGTGCTTCAGAATATACCTTCAATTAATTAAAAAATCCTTTATTTACTACTCTATATTTGCTGTCTTTTAAGATTTGATGCAATATTCCCTACCAGTATTTTCTATCATCATTATGATAATCAGAGGTCATAGAAGAGTTTRGGTTGGATGTGAGCTTTAAARGTCATGTTGTTCAATGGACCTGCAATAAACAGGGAACAGCTTCAACCAGATCAGGTGCCTCAGAGCCCCATTCAACCTTACTTGGATGTTTCCTGGGCAACCTGTTCCAGTGCCTTACCACTGTCATCATAAAAAATGTCTTTCTTATATCTAGTCTAATCCTTTTTTATTTTTTTAAACCATTATCCTATGTCCTATTGCTATAGGTCCTAATGAAGAGTCTGTCCCCATTTTTATTATTCCTATTTAATTATTGAAGGACCATAGAAAGGTATCCTCAGAGCCTTCTTTTCTCCTGGCTRTACGACCCCAACTGTCTCAGGCTTTCTTCATGGAGAGATGATCCAGCCTTCTAATAACCTTGGTGGTGCTCACTCCAACGGGTCCACATCCTCACAGTGCTGGGACCCCAGAGCTGGATGCAGGGTTCCAGGTGGGGTCTCAGCAGAGCAGAGCAGAGGGACAGAATCCCCTCCCTCCCCTGCTGCCCACTCTGCTTTGGATGCAGCCCAGGACACGTTTGGCTTTCTGGGCTGGGAGTGCCCATGGCTGGGTCATGTCCAGCCTCACCCACCAGCATCCTGAAGTCCTTCTCCCCAGGGCTGCTCTCCATCTGCTCATCCACCAGCCTGTGCTGGTACTGAGGGTGGCCCTGACCCAGGTGCAGCACCTTGTGCCTGGTATTGTTAAACCTTGCAGAGTTCTCATGGACCCACTTCTCAAGCTTGTCCAGGTCCCTCTGGATGCCATCCTGGCTTCTGGTCTGTCAATGGCACCACTCAGGTTAATGTCCTCTAAAAATTTGCTGAGCATGCACTTGATCTTTTTGTCTATGTCATTAATGAAGACATTGAACAACACAGGTCCCAGTATAAATCCCTGATGGACCCCACTTGTCACTGATGTCCATTGGCATTGTGRACCTTTGACCACTACCCTCTGGATGTTATCATCCAACTACTATCTTAATGATCCAAGACTCTACCCATTAAATTGATCCAGTTCAGGGAGAAAGATGCTGTGGGRCATTTTGCCAAAGGCTTTGCGGAAATCCACATAAAYGACACCTGAACCCTTCCYTTGTCCACTGATGGAGTCATAGAAGRCTACTGAGTTGGCTTCTGTCTTTGATGCAAACCAGCTCCCTGTCCTCCATGTGCCTTAGCACAGCTTCTAGTAGGATCATTCCATGATTTTCCTAGGCACAGAGATTAATCTAAGAGGGTGGTCCTTCCTGAAATCTTCCATTCTAAAGATAAGTGCAATGTTCCCTTTTTCCAGCCACCTGGCACTTTACCTGGCAACCACGACTTTTCAAGTGTCACGGAGAATGCCTTGGCAGCTGCATCAGCCAATTCCCTCAGAACACTGAGGTCAAGGTTCATTGGTTCCCAATGTGTTTCACCAGGTCCCAYAGTCTTATACACATTCAGGTTCCCCAGGAGGTCATGAATTTGATCTCTACTTACAGTGGAAGAGRCATCCACTTAAGGGATGTGAGAAGAGAGGTTGCTGTTGAAGACTGAGTCATAAAAGTTGTTGAGTTCCTCAGACATCTTCTCATCTATTGTTACCAGTTTCCCAACATTGTTTATAAGGGATGCACAATTTTGACTTTTCTGATTAACATACCTAGAGAAGACCTTCTTATTCTTCTTTTACCACTTGCTTGTTTCAATTCCAGGTTCATCAGGTCTTTTTCACCCCATCCACAACCAAACTTTGTCTCTATATCATTCGCAAGTCACCAGTGGTAGCTTCAAATGTTGGTGCATTTGCTTCTTTTTGTTTTTGTCTGACCAGCAGTTCCCTACTCAGACATGCTGGTATCTTGCCTTCCTTGTCTTATTCCTTGTTCCTAGGTTTGCCAGCTCTTCTGCTCTATGGAAGATTTCCTCACAGATCTGTCAGYTCTGTTCCACTCCCTTGMTCCYCTGGGCAGCCTCCCAGGMGRGCCCACYGTCTCTCTGAAGAGCTGGAAATCTGCTTTCCTAAAGTTTAAGAGCCTAACTTGGCTACTTACCTGACCCATATCTCCCAGGACTGCAAACTTATCACAGCAGCCTAGGCTGCCTCCAGTCTTTTGTCCCTGGTTCAYTCCCTTACCCTAGTGACCATCAGGTCCAATATCACATCCTCTCTAGCAGGGTTATTACCTGGCTCAGGAAGTTTTTCTCCATGCTTTCCCAGAATCTCCTGGATTGCCTACMGCTTCCTGTGCCACTTTYCCAGTGGATGTCAGRATGGTTGAAGTGCCYCAGCAGGACAGGAGCCAGMAAGTGTAATGCCTCCTGTAGCCTGAGCAAGAAGGCTTTGTCCATAGGCTCCCCTTGATCAGGCAGCCTGTAGTAAAGTACTTCTGGACTGGAAATTGGGCATAGCTAAAACTACCAGAGAACTGAGGTGCAAATCACACGTACAACAGGGATTTTCTGTCATATTTCTAAATATTTTGCTGCATTCAGTAGTGCAGGATTCTGTATTAAAATATAAATCATATGTAGGTGGCATATTGGAAGAGTGTAATTTTATTATGGTTAAAAGCTTAAACATATATAGAAGTAGTAAACATTGAGAGTGAAGAGATAAATGTAAATTGTGTATTTTTGAATATTTTGATAAAAAATAAGGCTGAACAGGATAAATCTCATCTCTGTATAAACAGTGCAGGGCAAAAAATTATGGAAATCCATCTTCAGATAAAGTTGCAGAGTTCCAGTTTCATTACAACCATAATTGKGASCACAATTACCCARAWTTWAAAAAAAAATATTCGCTATATTATATTCAGCTATAAACCACTTTCTTTCTGTTTCTCCCTCCCTACGCTTACAAAGCTCTCTGCTCTTTCCAATTCTTAGGGGTTTTCTCTTAAGCYGTTTTGGACAAAAATRATTCATGATTTCTCCCACAGTATAGCACTTGTAACATTTCCTCTTATCTTTCCCTGTGTTTGTCTTCCATGAGTTACATGGTTCAAACACAGATTGCAGTAAAAATGCTTCATATATATTTGTATACACTTGTAGGTTTTCTTCAAATATTTGTGACTTTTTCTTACAGGACAAGTCACCAAGGAGATTGAAGGCTTACTGCATGTACAGCTATCATAATAGTGTATYATGAAATTTTCATTCAAACYCTCCCAGAGCAGCAATTAAAAAAARTACTTTAAAATTTGCCTGCACATTTAATGAATTAAGTTAGCATGGTGTAATCTCTCTCTGTCATTTGAGGAAGTCAGCTTCTAAAAAATTTTAAAAATTCAAATAATAACCTTTTTTTTTTTTTTTTTTAGAAACAGTTATAGGGAAAGAGGAGAGGAGAGGAGAGGAGAGGAGAGGAGAGGAGAGGAG
>CADDXX010000080.1:2407027-2432384 GCA_902810485.1 Alauda arvensis
TTTATTATAATTCCCAAATAAACTTCAAGCTAATGCAAATGACTGTATAATGCATGCCAATAGTAAAAAGAAACTATAATAATCCTTTGGTATGATCATTTACCATCAGTCTCTGTCATCACCCTAATTGCATTGAATGATCTCATCTCCTGACAAATGAGGCTGGGTACAAAAAAAATGTGTATCTTACATGTTCATTTTCATAAATACTAATCATTCAACATAAGGATGAAAAATGGGCTTGTCAACATTGAAAATGCATTGAGAGTAAATATAAGAAGGTAAGAAACACAGTTGCTGAATGCTGATTTGACAGGGTTGTGTCTCTGTCTTCTCTTTTACTACCCAGTAATAAAAAGAACTGCTGCTGCATTCTATGCTGTTGGTTCAGTGTAATGACTGACAGATGGAATGTTAGCAAAGATAAAATAAGGGAAAAATAACTTTTCTGAGGAGTTTCTGGCTTAGGTTGTCAAGAAAAGTTGATAAAATTCYATTATAATAACCATGTGGCACTCTAGCAAAAAGATACATTCATCATTCAGTTGTGTGAAGGCAATACACTTTTTTTTGTATGAATTGGTTTTTTTTCTGTGCCTTTTCCTGTTGTTTTATTTTATTTACATTGGCCAAATACCAGTTGCCAGGTCTGTTSCAACCTGGGTCTTGGAAGCTGCAGGAAAACTGAAGGCAGACAGTGTTTCTTGCAATCACTATGGTAGACTCTGATGACCTGGTTCACTCCAGATTTTGCAGCAGTCTCTGTTACTTGCGAAGGAACCCGGAGCCTGTGGCACCGTGTTTTGCACACATAGTGAAACTGCCAAACTGTTGGCAGTCCTGCAAGGTGGCACTTCTTTTCAGGATTCTTTGAGGTCAAATTACACCCAACAGTCAGTCACTGGMTTGTGTGCATTAGTATGCAGATGATTCAAAGAGACACTTCAGCATTCTGATTTCCCAAAACCATCCTATTTCATATGTGAGTTTGTGAGATTTTGTATTTGGCTTTGGGAGAGACTGGAATGTTAATGGGTTATGACTCAAAACTTTCTGTCATTTGTGGAGGTGGCAGGGTGCTTTATTTACAAACCTAGGGGGATGAGAAAAGATTTGTGTGCTGGATGCTGGGCTAGATAAGGGTGAAGACTGGAAAGAAGTAGACCCTGCAGACGTGGGATAGTGCTTTCACCATCCATATCCTCCCTTTGGTGACTGGCTCATTTGTAAAACTTGCCCTTGCCTCCCTCTGCTCAGCCAGGGAAGATAGAGACTTACATTTTTACAGGATGTTCACAAATGGGCCTGAAGTATTCATCCTTTCTGATGAGGCTTAGCCATGCTGAAGTGAAAGGCAGCAATTGTGTGTTTATGAAAGGCTTCATAAACTATCACATGTCCCTGAAGCAACGCCTTGACTCATTTCTTGGACTTTCCACCAGAGGACTGTCTGAAATTCACTGTATTGCRACAGATGGAGTAAAATTTCACTCCCAGGGGAGGTACCTGGGTTTTTCCACCTAAATCTAAATGTGTTTTGACCCAATGAACTTTGTGTTTCGTGGGCTTTCCCCAGACCTCTGATGGATCAAAAGTGTGACCGTCACTTCAACCAAGAGACAACTAAATAGTAACAATGACATCTTACTGCTGGATCCACAGCGTGTGAGCCTTTCTATTCTTATCTTTTTTTTTCTCTTTCTTTTCCTTAACTATTTTATTGCTATATTACTATAGATAATACTCACCAAAACATCTGCAGGGCTTTTTGCATTGCAACCAAATTGTCCTAAAATTAATGCTACATATATATTTATAAACGTTGATCATTCAGTGTCTTTTCACTCTAATCCACCTCAAGGGATCTATTAAAAAGAATGTGCATCACCCTCACTTTCTGGGATGGGTCAACAGAGGGTTTTGTGGTTTTATTTCTCGATATAATGGTAGCTGCTARCCACTTACATGAAAGTATTCATGCCTTCTAGGCCCAGTTTTGTTGATTTTGTTTCCTTCCCTTCAACTTCTCTAGATTCTTTCCTTGTCAATCCTGTACATCCCTTCATCAGAAGGGTGCTGCTAATTCTCCCCCTGCCCTCATTCTCACTTTAAAACCCATCATACCAGATCAGTTGTTCTGCTGGAAAAGACCTTTGCTCCACCTACTGAGCTGGATCCCATCTCTTCCAAGAAGATATTTATGGTCAATCAGCATCCCACAGGCATGGGAACCAAAACTGTGTTGCTGATACCAGCTCTGSAAACAACTGATGACATGCAGTATCAGTGACACCTTCCTAACAACCCTTTTCCCTCAACAGTAGAAGTGAGTAAAACACTACCTGGGCCCTTGATGCATTCTTACACGTGGCCAGCGTGGAGTGAGCCCCGTGGAGATGCATCAAGTCTCTGAGGGTGCCTGCACCTGACAGAGCGGCTTAATAAGAGTAAGACCTCTTCTTTGAGCGTGACTTGTAACAGAAAAGGTTTTAATAAAAGGAGAAAATAATAAACAGTACCAAGCAAGTAAAAATAAGCCGTACACAAGCGCAGAGAGACCATAGCACCATGCAAAGCACCCCAAAAAAGCCAAGAGGGGCTTTGTGCAGCCCATTAAGTATCTAGTGGCTGAGGAGGTATCCTTGGCAGACTACCCAATAGAGAACAGCTACATTGCTGAAAGACAGGTAAAGAGACCTATCCATGCCTCTGTCATGGCACAGAGCCAATGGCATCTTGGGGAGCATAGAAGTTGCTGGGGCTTTTTCCTTTTTGGTCCTAAGGTAAAACTAAAACATATCTTCTCTATAAAGGAAATATCTGCCTTGTCTAAAACTGCATTACTACAGGCCCTCATATCTGTGATTGCCAATACTGATATTGTCCAGGCTGCTCCTGGCAGTATCCTTGGTGCCCACCTGAAAGCACAGCAGATTGTAGTTGTCAAAGGATTAGACAGGCCTTGACATTCTTCACAACATCCTGGGTAAGGGTCCCAGAAAGCAGCAGTCCAGTGCTTTTGTTTACAGGCACRGAGTACAGTTGATTTACACAGAAAAACTAACCAGATGTCAGTGTTGGGTGAAATGATTGCTAGGTAGCTCATCAATCAGTATGAGAGTTTGGGTAAAAGACACTGCAATGTGATAAATATCAATCCCTTGTAATCTTGACTTTCAGTCCAGGCAGTAGAAGCAGGAAGAGAGTGCAACTTCCTCAGAAAGATTTGTTATACTATATYACAAAATATTGTAATACAGTGCAAATAATAAAAATTAGTTTTTCTTATTGCCATGCCTTCAAAATTCCCTATCAATCTTTTTGTGGCAGATCTGTTTTCTAGGTTATCTATTTGACTGCCAAAAACATTATTAGCTTTAGTGTTCACAGTTAGAATAACACTCCATACTTCAACCAATTTACAATCACATTTCTCTTAAGGCTTTTTTTAATCATAGTGACCCAGTTTCTTTTCTGATGACTTCAGAATAAACTTAGTAGTGATGGCTTAAAGGTGACTTTCTTATTAGCCAGGATAATCAGAAAGGTGTTTAAAGCCACAGAGGAACTGTAAGCCACATAACATTTTGGAGACATATTGCTTCAAAAGTTGCACAAAGGGCTGTAGTTATCCTTACTCTGWTGAGCATTAAACAGGTCTTGTTCTCAGACCTGCCTGTGAAGAAAATTTTGGTATAGAAATGAATTCATTGGAGTCTGGACATGAGATCCATCATTTCTTGACCTTGCAAGCCTAGACCTAATGCCTAATTATTTATGAATGCAAAATATTTTGGGGAATKTATTAGCTTTGTGGCCCTGTTAGAGAAGTACATTAATAAAACAATTGTGGACAGAGATTTTTAAGAGTTCTGTCTGCAGCTGGAYAGTTTTATTGATTTCTACTTTTCAGATCTCTTATTGTTTGATGACAGTATTATAATCACTTATAGACAATGTTAAGTTAAAGAGTAAAGAGAAAAGGAAGCTTGAATCCTTTCTAACTGCACAATATCACTAACTCATGTATATTTGAAAGCAAGAGGAATGTTAAATAAATGGGAAGAAAAGACTCTACAAGGTTAAAATTTAGTGTGATTATTTTTAGCTTATTATAATCTTGCCTAAAGGTTAGGTAAAATCATATTTGAATTCTATTTCATTTCACTGTAACTTTTATTARMATTATTTTTYGTGTTTTTCTAWCACTGCCCATGCCTAGCCATTTGTTAAAATGGAAGAATGATACTCATTTTTGTTTATTCAAATGTAGGTTGTTACCTTCCATTACCTTCAATTAGTTGGCTAAGTTTTTCCGAATTAGTACTTTCAGAAAATTATGCCCCACAAAGAATACCAGACTCCATAAATATTTGTCGGTTCAACCTGCACCTCTGTAGTAGTTTTTCACAGTAAGGTGTTTGCATTCCTAAGCAAGAGGATTGCCAGCTGAGGAGAGGGGGCAGTGATGTTCATCTCTATGTGCTTGATGGCAGGGTCCTGAAACAGCAGCCTGAGGACTCACAGGTGCTCCCTGGAAAGGGTGCAGATATTCAAGGCTTGAGTCTTTCCTTATGTTTTAATCATCCTTATGGAATGAGACCTATATCAAGGCAACAGGAATAACTTTCTGAAAACAGTGTTTTAGTCCCTCATCATTTATAGAAAAATACAAAAGGTTCATTTTGGCAGGGAAATGGCTACCTATAATATCAGGTTTAAACACCAAAAACATTACAAGTTCTTGTAACTCTTATGAATACACTCATTCTCCTGTGAAGTATTTGAGAAGAAAAATTAATCCACCTGTAGTTCATGCTAATATCTCCATGTGACTTGCAGATCACCAATGCCAAAAGAACAGAATAGGAGACAGAAGTAAAAAGTTTTGCTTTGCTGACTACTTGTGAAACCTAAAGCAGTTGTTGCTGTAAATTTGGCTTTGAGGCTATGGCAGCTATGAGAAACAGCTCAGTTTGGGGCTAATTCTGAAATGTTATTGATGCTTATAAATCTCTTGGTGCACAGCAAGTGCCACTTGAGKCTCTAACCCTTTGTTTATGGCCAGCATCTCAAATGATGCAAGAGACAAATTTATAGCTTTTAAAGATTGAGGAAAGCATGTAGATTCAATTAATGGAGGAATTTGTCTTAGAAATACTCTGAGGAAGAGGACCTGGGGTAATTAACTTGTTTGTGAATTAAAATAAACTTATTGAATAAATTGCTCTGAAATTTCAGAATGAAGCTGAGCTTAATGAATTTTTATTGCATATTGGAAAAAAAATAATTGAAGAAATTACTTTTGATGTCTTTCAAAGAAGCTCATTCCTCTTAATTTCTTTTTATGGGAAGTAAGAATGACATCAGTGGCTTATATTTGTCTTTGATGGGGTTAAGAGTAGAATTGATTGGCTTTTTTTAGGATCTTAAACATTGCAGAAAAGAAATAAATTGTCAAAAAAATTACTTTTGTCTTTAATTGATCCTAAATAATGTTTTAGCATGGAGTAAAATTCCTGTAATTAAAACTACTGCTTCTGACTTTTTAGTAGAGCATTAATTTGCAGAGTATTATTCTGGACCTTGATTTTTACTCAGGTAGTAAGGCTTTAATGCCAARAACTTTTTTGATTAAGCCCTAATTACAGTGGTATTTGTGCCAGCAGTTTTGTAATTCTCTACTACTTTTTATCAAAACCAGTGGATTCATATGACCATTTTAATTTGAGACATCAAAAATCTCCACTTGAGTAAGTTTGTTCCTTTATTTTTGCATACATTTAATTACAAGGCACAGGAATTGTATCTCCCATATATAACAAGTGATCTGTTATGGAAGAAACACTGTCTGTAGATAAAACCATCAAAATCTTCATTCAGCTAAATGACCAACTTGAAAGTAAGGTTTTTTTTTTCTTCTCCCTCTCTCAGGACTTTCTAGTAATCAAAATACATACAGTAGCCTTTCTGCAGAGTAGAAGGGTTCCTAGATGTGGAGAGGGTGAGTGCTGTTGCAGCAGCCCTATTGTCAGAAGGTAGAAACGGGCCAAGACAGAGACTTCTTGTTTATCACAGCCTGAAAAGGGTGAAATTCCTCTTTGCAGCTCAGCCATCCTGACTCCAGCTATTCACTGACTCTGGCTGCAACAAGCTCCTACTGTAGGTTTCCCTTGCAGCCTCTGGTTATTTCCTACTAAAATGTGGACACTAGTATTATTTTGCAGACTTTTACCTGGCTAGACTGTGACTGCAGGTTCCAACAACAGGCTCTAACTGCAGACCCAGACTGACCTTACAGCAGTGATCCTCTGTACTCAGGATCCTTCCTCTTCATGATTCCCTCTTCCTTAGAGTCCCTCCTCCATGATTCCCAGCTAACCCAGCACTAATCTCAGCAGCTAACCCACTCACTTTTATCACTTATCTTTAATGGCTATAGCTTTGATTCATCAGGGGCGAGGCTGTATTGAGTAATTAACACACCTGTTACTTATCAGGGGCAAAGTCACTTATATTCCCTTCTTCTACAGGGTGCAAACATGTTTTGTCTCAAGCATTCTGACGGTAACAAGGAGAATGTTGTTATTAGAAAAGAGAGTCCCAGAGAGGTGCTGTTCTGAACCACCTTCCTTTACCTCCTTGAGATTGGTGCCCAGTCCCTCCTCACTTCCTGCATGAGATTTCAGAAAGGTTGGTGCAAACAAATGCATATGCAAACAAAATGGTGCAAAATAAGAGGTGCATACTAGGCTAATTATAAAAGTAAGCAGAACAGTCTCCCTCTCTCTCTTTTTCCTCTTTCTTTCTTTGTCTCACTATCTCAGCTCTGGACCATCCACTCAGTGGGATCAGTGTGGGATCTAAGAACTGATAATATTTGTTCTGTCTCTTTTCTGCCTTTATTTCTCTGCTCCCTGGCTGTGTCTGGGCACTCATATGCAGTACTGAAGTTTCTTGGGTTCTTTTAAAAGGCTGTATCATTATTATGAAAAGAGTTTTCGGGCAATGTTCAAGACAGAGAAGCAACAGGATGAAACAAGATAACTTACTCTAAAACTCTGCAATCAATTTTTCTCAACTCTGTGAGTGTTTGGCTTTTCATTAACATAATCCTCATCCCTTATGGGTAGAAAACAAATTAAGCAAAATATCTGCATCCAATTAACAGAGCAATGAAAAGGAAACATATCCCACATGTGCAATGATCACACTTGAAATTGGATAATTAGGTTTTGTAACTATATTGTCTATTATGAGAGTAAGGAAAACTGGAATTTATGTTCTTGTGTGCTCTTTTAATTAAGGCGTAGAGCAGCATTAGAAGACAACAAGTTTCAATTGACATAAACTCTTATAAGAAGGTAAGACTTAAATGTTTTGTTGGAAGCAAAGGTTGTCAAAAACAGATTTCAAAGCTTTCAGATATCAAGTTATTGCTGTCTGCTTTCTTTCTCACTTTCTTTAGCATACAAACATGGGCAAAGGCAAATGTCTTGCTGCKAATTCCTAGCCTCATGTTCAGATGTGCAGCAAACATTCTTCAGTTTTTTATCACCTATGCTGAAACTAAAGCTTCAGTATTTGGGTTGCTGAAATCACATTGGTTTAGAAACTGACCAGAGGACTAATTTACTTGCTATAGTTTATGGTTGATGTGGAAAGTTTTAGGATTCAGGGAGCTTGCTAGAAGCTGAACTTATATTCGGGGCTTCTTGTGGTTCTTATGCTTTCTTCTATGCTTCTGGACCATATCATATAGTAGAATATAATGATACKATTTCTCTATCCTGAAACTTCTTTTGTTTGTTTGATTGTTGATTGTTTGATGGGTTATTTGTTTGTTTGTTTTTGTTTGGTTGGTTAGATTTTTGGGGTTTTTTTTATAACTGCATTTGCCTATTTCTGGCTTTGGCAATATTTAAAGTTGGAAATATTTAAAGTTAAGTATCTCATTACTTGCCTAAAAGTCACAGTATTTCTTGTGTGAAATTTGTTGTTGTTTTGTTGTACTTTCATTTCCTGTTACATTTGTGGGTCAAAAATGAGCATCAAAACCCCTCAAAGCCAATAAACTATTATTCAAGAAAGTGTAAAACTCTCCCATCAAAGCACTTCTCAGAATGCATTTGACATATTTYTGAAACCTGCAGGATGAAGCATAATTTGGAACTTAAGGCTGTCCAGATCATCTGTATAAATTCAACAACATACATCTTCTTGGTTTTGTGAAAGATCCCTCCCTGTCCCCGCAGACATGTCCCTCCAGGAGAATCATGCATGCCTAGCACACAACTGGCTAAGGAAATTTGTCATACTTTGGGTGTATTTTAMGATTAAGTCCCACCTTACTTTTCATTTACAGTGCCCTGAAAAAYGTGCATAAACTTAGGAAAAAATATGCCCAAAGTGAAATAAAAATTATAAAAATAAAACAGAGAAGACAGATATCAGTGAAGACTAATGCCTTACAGATCCTTTGGAGGGTCTAGAGCAAGAAACTGTAGACTTATCTCCTTCTTGCTCTTTCCTAAAAGCATAATACCAGTCAGAAGCAAGGACTGGATTCTGTTAGATGGATCTGGTTCTCCYGTCACAATTGGGAAGTAATATTATTGACTCTCTTCCACTGCTGCTTGTCTCTTTCTCCTCTGATATGTGGTGTGATCCTCTTTTTGCTATAGTGATGAACCAAGAGYTACAAACACTTCAGTAGGTCTGAAGAAGGAGCCATGGTAGTGCATACTGTAGAGATGATCTGGCCCCTGAAACTACAAGGATAAATGCAATAAATTTATCATAAGGCTAAAATAGACCTATTGAGATACAGCTTGCATTCCTTTCATAACGTAAGGTAATGAAGAACAAAAGAGTGACAGTCTGGTTTTGGCTGGGGTGGAGTTAGCTGTCTTTATAGTAGCTTGTACATTGCTATGTTTTGAAAAGGATGTTGATAACACAGACATGTTTTAGGTAGTGCTGAGCAGTGTGTACACAGTGTCAGGAATTTTTCTGCTTCTTATGCTGTCCCATTACTGGGTAGGCTGGCAGCYGATAGAAAGTTTGGAGGGCTCTGACCACAACAGACAATATAYCAAACCATATAATGTCATGTTCAGCAATAAATGCTGGTGGAGAATAAGATGAGAGGGAAGGGTGTTTGGAATTATAGCTTTTGTCTTCCAAAGTAACCATTGCATATGGTTTCATGGATATGACTTAACTTCTGGCTGTCTGTCACTGGAAAAAAAGAAAGAATTAATTCCTTGTTTTGTTTTGATTAAGCACACAGCTTTTGCTTTACCTATTAAGGTATATTGATCTCAATCCACCAGTTTTTGCCCCTTTATCCTCTAATCTTCTCCCCCATCCTACTGTTGGGGGAGAATGAGTGAGCTCCTRTGTGATACTTATCTGCCATCTGTGCTCAAACCATGATGTGCTCAAACATTGAACCTTCTTGTTATCATTCTGTTAGGAAGATACTCATAAATTAACAAAAACTTCTGAAAATATTTKTCAAGTGCTGCCAAGAGCTATCTACAAGGAGTGATGCAATTCCCTAGAGTTATTTTTTATTTTCTTCATATTATAAGGCATAAATGCAATACAAAAACTTTGCTTTTTCTTGCAAGCATCTATTCTAAATAATATAAAGGACTTCTTGAAAGCTTTCTARTTCAGAGACAAGAATTACTTAAAAAAAAGAAGAAACAGGTGAAAAAAGTTAATTATGGTTAAATCTTCTTCAGTAATATAGATTAATTGTTGTTGTATGTTGTATTTGACGCTTTCCACCTGAAAACAATTTTTGCATATAATTGAAAGTAGTGCTGCTATTCTCATCTTGTTATTCATTTAATTATGAATCTAAATTATTTAATAGAAAAAGAATTGTGCTGGAACTAATTTAATAAAGAAATAATGGAAAGAGAGCAACGCACCTCTGGCTGTTACCTTAATTCTAGTTGTTACCAGCCCACTTCCAAAACCTAAGTATGTCTTACAGATAGGCTTTGTCTACGTAGTACTATCTTATTTGAGATGGGAGAGCCTTCAGATGTGCAGATGGGCTTCAGGGAAATGTCTTATACACTTGACAGAGCTAATATGATGGATTCTAATATATCTACCCTCAGGTTAAAAGAACAGATGAAAATATTAAGTGAYGTACAGATTTTACATTTTGGAAGACAGCAGCTAAAACTCATTCAGTGGTGGACAATCACAGTGGCTGATTCTGTTTGCTAAGGAGGACAAAACACACTTCAAACTTTTCAATCTAATGAATAGAAAGAATGAGTTAATGSAAGCTGAAATTCCCAACAAGCAATGATGAGGGGGAATTTTGGAACCAAGCAGCACAATGGCACTGACATCAAAAAGCTTCCCTTTTTATAKCATTCCCATGTATCATCTCACATAGCAGAGCAGATAAGATCAACTCAACATTATTCCAATATTTAAAGATGACCACAGAATTGATAAGCACATTCCATTGTTATTTTGACACCCTTGTCAAACATAGGGCATCATAAARGAGTAGGTGACAATAGATGTCATCAGAAATTAATGAAAGAATAGTTACTAATCAGTATAAAACTTATCTGTAGTCAAATAACCTTGACATCATTGTAGTTTCTYGAAAAGATGGGAACAGAATGGGTCAACCACAATTGTCTAAGTGGTTTTTGGAGCCTAAAAAAATTAAGACTGTACAAGCAAAAGTAGCTTAAATGAGTGTTACTCATCACTATATAKAATCACAGAATATTCTGAGGGAAAAAACCCAAAAAAGTGGAAAGTCTATACAGGAACTGAACCCACAATCTTGGCATCATTATTATGACCATGCTCTAACCAACTGAGTTAATCTCTGTCCATAGAGTCCTTCAAGGTCAGATTTTACCTGAAGAGAAAGTGAGGACTGCCAAGTGATGGGCAACTGAGTTGGCAGAAAGCTTCCTCTACCTTTATACCAGTAGATTTCTTCTGCTTATGTCACATTCACAATTTGCAGATTTAGCATTTAAATGAACAACATATCWACATGTATTGTTGATAAAGAAAATAGATTCCTATGCAAAAGAGGGTTTGGWTGCTCATTTTGGTTTTTTTTATTTTTAATTTATCCTGTAAGAACTAATGAAGCCTACTGGGATATCTACAGTGGAATAGAGATCTTTATACTTTCTAATGAATATTTGCGTAAGGGTAAAAAATAAGACATTAATACACTTCTTGGTAGAAAGTCYTCAGAGTAAACTTTATAATTTTGTGTATGCTATTCTCTGTAAATATCTTWAGTTGTGTGCTGAGTTTTGGAATTTTCTATTTATTCACAAAAATTAAGCCACTGGGGCCATCTGTACAGCACAAGGACTTAGGGTTTAATCATTCATATCAAAGAAGAAGAGATTAGGGAATTTTCCTGAATGCTTAAATGTCTGGTTGTATCTTTTTTGTTTCACTTACATGATGAATGATTTGTACTTTGGTATAGAGTGTCTCTTCTGCATAAAAAACTTCCCCTCAAAGCTTATGCAGTGCATCAACTGAATAAAAAAAAATTCAGATCATTCCAGCTGACTGCTTTTCTGCTCAATAAATCACTTCAGGTTTACTATATGTGTATTTTCACATAGAGCAAAATCACACCTGGATTAGTAAAATTTTATATAGGTGGAAAAGGGTGGAGCATGATTTTCCAATATGAAATGACATTGAAGAGAGAATTTTGTAAGAGAGATTTAAATACAATACAGACATACAGCTTCAACAGTCACTTATGGGAAACATCCTGTATGTTGATGATATTTGGAACAAACAAATGACATAAAACTGGACTGCAAACTAGACCAAACTAGATTCTGCTTGTGCGTCATTCCACRTTCTTAAATTCTTTTAATTAAAAGAGCTAGTGAGTTTGAAACAAATGACATAAAAAATTAGCTAGAAACCTATTTAGGATGACAGCTTTGACAACTCACTAATTATTTCTTCTATCTTACACTTTGAAATTACCAGGTTCTTGTTAAGTTAACATGGAAAATTCTTAAATATTTGAACACGTTTGTTCGTGTATATTGTCATTGTGGTGAGGACTATACAAAGATTTGCATAAGAGGAACAGAATCTTGTTCAGATTATTTCTCACTCAATCCAGTATTTTCAAGATCTTTCAAGAGCAAAAAACCAGCAAAAATACTTTATCTCCTTTTATGMAGGGTTCAAATTGACTATATATGTAAGGGGTTGCTGTTTTATCACAGGGAAAAAAAAATAACTTCAGCCCTTGAACTGTTTCTTTTGCCTAAAATGTACATGTTCTTGTCAYAGTTTTTTTCATCCTTTGGTAAATAAATACTTTATGCAATTGTATCARATTTTTAATTGAGATCTAGGTTGAGATAAAATTACTTTCCTTCAATAGGTTCATATTTTTACTGCTTTCATTAAAGTGACTGACTTGGTGAAAGGGTATCAGATGTTGTATAAATAGAGCACACTTTTGCAGAGTCAAAGAGATACTGGATATTTTGTGCTTTTACAGACAATTTTGTTGTTGATTTAGAATAAAAATAATCATTTAAGTAGGTAATTAATTTTCAATTATTKGTTTGTTGTTAAGTTTAAATAAGTTTACTTCCTCCTTTTTTCTTGTGTCTCAGCTACATTTGTTATAGCTGGACAAACTGACAATAATAAGGAAGCTGAGCTCCTTTCATCTCTTCCTYGCAGAGTTTCCTGTCATCTTTCTAGTAAACATCATTTGCCAGAGCTCCAGTTCAAACTTTTTTTTCCATGAAAAGAGGTATCCTGACTGAAGATGTTATAAAGGTWGGATATAAGGAAAGTACTGTATTACCTATAATTTCTGAAAGAGTATTCATCCTTTACATTTGAAAAAGCAACAGATAGGATTTCATTCTTGATTTATGAAGCAAATGAATTTCTATAATCAGAGGGAGTGAGTTTTCAAAGCTTCCTGCAAAGTAGAAAAAATATTAGATATTGGTACAAGGTATCTGACTTGATATACATTTTTTCATATTATTTTATATATATAAAATATATATATATATATAATTGATATACATTGCATTGACCCAGCTCTATTCTCTCACCCTTATTAATCTAATACTAGTCCTTGCTTTTCTTGTTTGGCTGCTGCTTTTTCACATAGTAACATATAAACTTCTTTACTGAACTCCAGTTAGACATATTTACGGAATTTCCTGATTTGGGAAACAAAAAAATTATCAGTGCTCATTTATCACAGGCCCCTACCTGCCTTTTTTATTTTTCTTTCTTTTCCCTCTTATTGACTTCACATTTTTAAAAATTTGTCTTGATTTTAAGCCGTATAACCTATTAATATTTACCTAATTCTTTGTACTTGACTGTATCTTTCTCCTCCTCTTATGTGAACTTTATAGTTCTTGAGTCATATGCTATTAGTTTTGACAGATCTAGGAAAATGCATTATTAATTGCAGAACATAATGAGTAAGTTGTTTCAGAGATGTTGTAAAGAAATAACTTCTTTGTATAGAGTTAATTTTAGTGCATAAAACTGGACTGCAATTTATTTTGCTGCTGTCTCAAATCTATTAGCTTCCTGGTATTTACTTTTATAGTATGTTTATTTTCCCTTCTGAAAAAAATCCGAAAACAAGAAAACCCACACGCTGTTAAAACAACAGCGGCACATCTTACTTTTTCTTCGTTTGCTACTATGTTATCTATCATCTTTCTTCTGCCCTTATGTGTGGGCACCTTGCCACTAATGGTACTGTTCTTTCACATGTGTGGAGAATATCTGGCTATTGTTAACTTGTTAAAATCTGGCTGGGACTTTTGTATATATTCACTACGATCTTCTAAGGACATGCAAGCTAAATTTTCACCTGCCATCGAAATGCTAAGACGTAACAATAAATCCCTTATGACCTGATGATAAGACAGTATAGATGGATGGTACAGATGAAAAGACAACAGATCCTACTCCATCAGTTTTAAACAAAATCRGCAGATTGAGGTCTCTTATACCGGTATTTGTTCTTCATGCAGAAGCTGGCAATGTAAAGCTCGTATTTGAACTTTGACTGAAAAAAATACACTTTCAAATACGGAAATGTTCAAATCCACAGGTCACAGAATCACAGRATAAGCTGAGTTGGAAGGTACCCACAAGAATCATTGGGTCCAACACCTGGCTCTGCACRGCACCATTCCCTAAAACAACACTGTGTGCCTGCAAGCGTTGTCCAAATGCTTACTGARCTCTGCCAGGCTGATGCTTGGACCTCTTCCTGGGGAGCCTGATGTTGCAAATCAACCTTAGACAGTTGCTGGTATAAATGCAGAAGTTTCCTTTGCAGCTGAATGTGAGCAACTGCAAGGATAGGCATCTTGAGATATTTTTGGATGCAGGGAGAGGCAGGTTGGGCCTTGCCATGGTGAGGCAGTGAACTGCCCTACACCTTCCCCCCTAGAGCCTGTATCCCAGCCTAGAAGTGGTGCCAAYCATTGGTACCCCAGAAGTAGTGCTCCACCACTTCAGCCCCCAGCCCAGCTCCTGAGAGGCCAAATGACTGAAAGTCCCACTTGGGGGAAGGGCCTGGGAAAGCCAAGGGATATTTAAGGCTGAACACAAGGCCATCRCATTGTCTGGACCCYACTTCTTCTCAAAGTTYCTATCWCTGTTGGAACCCAGGAGTTGGTAGCTATATGTGTCCTTTTCTACATAATTTATGACCTTTTGTATTTCTTCTTCTTCTAATTTCCTCATCTTGGAGGAAATTCCATTCCTGTTGGAATTCTTGAGTTTGAAATTGAATGGGTTTAATGTTTGCTAAGTTGAATGGGCCAAGTTAAGCTTTAGGAAGTGTTTTACATTGATCAAGTGTTGCACTGAACCTTTTGCCCAACGTCTCTGGTTTACTAAAGTTGCCAGTAAAGCCTTTTTGTTTTTTTGTTGCTTTGAGCTCTTGAGGATATCTTGTTGGTATTTCTCCCATGCATCCAGCTCAGAGTACATGAACAACCATAAGCCCACCTTATTGAGTGAGTTGTTTGGGGCCTTGCGATGTATGGTGTGTATGCATGGTGTAAGAATTCAGTCTGGAATGAGCTCTTAAACTTGAAGGTAATGGTAGACTAGAAAGGACCTAGCATTTAAAATCACCAGGTATTAAATAATATTGCTTTGCCTAGCATTACAATTTTTKTGTTTCTTTGGGAGATTCTTGGAATGGGTAGTCAGTTGGTACTGATGGAGTAATGCTTTAAACATGTGGAACACAGCTACATACTCAAACTATTCTTTGTGCATGTTAAATAAAATGTATTTGGATCRTTAATATTTAGGTTCAATTTCTTTTATAAAAATTTATTATTTTAAGAAACATCAATCATATAATTTGCAAAACTAGCACCAGAAATACAGTATTTTTTTTTCAAAGAGCTCATTAATATAACGTATGCCTCTGGAGTAAGTGTGCATTATTTTACACCTATTACAATATTATATCAATTTAAGAAATTGGTTCTCTTGCATTCACTAACTTGTTGTAATTGATCTAATAATATTTCTTTGTCTCCAGTGTAATTTTTTATTTTCAATTACTGTATGATTTGGGGGTTTTTAAATATACCACAGTTTATAGATACATATAAAATATTATATGAAAGAAACATCAATGATCTTGGGAAATTGGTGAAACCAAGCTGTCCTATCTGATTTGACTTTCAAGAAGAGAAACTGAGTCCAGATTAACCTGTATTTAAAAATGCACTTTCATAATTTTATACATAGAAATCTCCGAGTAATTTACTCATTAGATTRTCTTGTATGTTTGCAAATGAGGTAACTGTACATGTAGGTCACTAGTTAGATATCTTGTTAGCTGTTGAAATTGTACATAATGATTAGSAGTGGGTCCTAAGTGTGTGCTTTTCGAACACTGGAGCTGTGAATTCTCAAGAAAGAAAAAAATTCTAAGGATGATTTCTGGACAACACTAATTTTTAAATTTGTTTTAAAGCAAGAGGCAGGTGACTTTGGCTAGTTGTAGCCAAACTACATTCATTGAATCTATCATTCTGCTCCTTATGTCCACACTGCCTAAGTAGATTTTATGTGGAAAAGGTTTCAGAAGGAAARTATTGCAAAATACCATCTAATGTGTTCAAACTCTCAGCAGCAAATTACCATGTTTTAGTTTTGAATGCTGTTATTTACCTAGAAAAAATACAAGTATTTGTGGTATCCTTCGCTGTACTATAATTGAACAATTTGTGCTCCAAGTTATTATTTTCTAGATGTTTATTACTGGAGGAATTGAACTTTGTTGGGTTTCTGATTATTGTTTTTGGAGTGCCCCGTGTGTATTCCTGAAGACAGCATTTGCTGTGCTTCCAGATAGTAAATCTGAAAACAACTGAGCAYATATTGCCCTTTGCATATTTTTTGTGYATTTGGAAAATCTAGCAAGAAAAAATAAAGGTCAGCATGGTGTTATATAGTAGTATTAGCCAGTTTGGGTGTTAAGAGAAAAATTCAATACAGGCTGTCTATGGACTGTATTACTTCTGGCCTTAGAAACTTTACTAGGAACAATAAGGATCATAGAAATTAATTTTTAAGTAGTCTAATCTTGGTCAAAAGGATCCTAAGGGGTTTCTRAGGTATTTAAATAGTGTCTAACAATATGATTGGCTTAATAATTTCATATCAGAATATATGCAACTTATTTCTGTCTTTCTTAATATAAGGAGAATGATATATAAAACATAGAAATGAAAGTACTTTGCTTTAAATTTTGTCAGTATAGCTAACCAAGTACAGTTAACAAGACCTGTATTCAGAGATGCTATGGACTAAGCATTTCAAAAGAAAAAGTATAAGGAAATAATGAAAATTAGTAAAACCCAGACACATTCAAGTCCATAGGAGGAAAAAAGCTGAAACCCTGCAACATGAATTTTGTCTCTTTGTATCTTTGAAAAGTTTATCGGTACAGAGGTCTCTGAGGAGCCATGGAACTCTTGTTAGATCATGGCCAGTAATGGAAATCATTGCACTTTAGCAAGTATGATACGGTATTTGGGATAAAAGGAGTGGAGAGTTGAAATGGACCTTGAGGGATCATATTATCTGTCTTTCTGGTCTTAAGTAGTATTAAGTAYACTTAGATCATCACTGTTACTGTTAAATATTTTGTAATTTAAAAACTTACTAATTTAAGTAACTGATTTAAAAACTTATAAAATTTATAACCTTTACAGGGAAGCCTTAACCTTTTTTGCTGTAATTGCAGCARTGTAATTTTTCCACCTGTGGCCCCACAATATAAAAATATTTTCACTTTCATTACAGAATATCTCAGTATTAAACCTCTTTGTGTTAGAGTATATAGATGCAGTGTTTCCTCAGGATGTAACATACTTTTCCTCCTCTTCATTTGCTTGAATAATTAGCTGCTACTCCCAAAATGTTGGCGTTATCAGGTCTGAGATTAATCCTGGCAGTGTAAAGTCTTTCTTCTCACATCCTGTGCTTCAAAGAAGGAATCGGAGAATGTCTGGGTTGTGGTCTGCAGATGTTTATTTAAAAACCTTATCTTATAACTTCACTCTGTCCAACGTGAAGTTTATAGGCAGCTGAAAAAATGGAATCTCCCCTGCCCATGATGGTGCCTGGACTTTTATACTCTTAAACTACGTTAACACTGTTTTTCTCTAAACACCAATAACTAAAACCCATGTCATGCAGTGAAATTGCACTTTCACCAATCCTAAAAAGCCATCACCCTTTGCAAAGAGGAAGGGGAAAGAGAAGACAGGAAAATGTGCTTTTATCACACTGATCTGCCTCCATCCTGGCCCCATTTTACTTATATAGCAAAATGTAAAAACCCTACTTTCTCACCCAGTGACATAACAAAAATCACACCAATCAAACCCTTGTGACTGCCAAATCATCAGGCAGCCCTGGCAGTTCTTTCCCACTGGCTCACATCAAAGCCACCACTGTCTCTGGCACAGTGCGAGGGGGACCTGCCCCCCTGTCCAGGCTCCTGCCCATCCAGGAGAAACAAAGAGATACTCTGGTCTCCCACACCAAAACTGAAGKTGTACCCCAAAAATTAGCTCCCTAGAATAAGTAGACCAGAAYAGCTGTCATCAAAAGTAACATTGTTGTTGCTATATCCCACAATGCTAGCTGCCAGACATGATAATAAASAACACCATTGCACTTTTTACTCTCAGTCTATTTTAGCTACTCAGCACCTACTTCCTTTTTGCAGGATTTCAGCCCCATCTGTATTTACTTGTTTCCCATTCTTGCATTTGTTACCACCTGTCCAAATATAGGTCTTTGCATTTATCTTTATTGAGTTTCATCTGTCTGACTTTATGCCAGATCGAAAATTTGCAATTTTTTTTTGTTACAGATTTACTTTCCAAGGTATGTACCATTCATCTCAAGTCAATATTATTACTGAATTTTTTAACTGCACTTTCTATTCAGTTAGTTATATAAAAAAGTAATGTTTCCCCCTAACTACTGGAGTAGAAAAGAAAGATGTCATAAAGGAAGCTGTTTGGCATGATTCTTTTTTTTCCTGATTGATTCACATTTGCTATGCTTTTTTGTAAATTCAGAAATTTTCTATTTGCATATAATTTGCTTGTAAACATTCATTCTAGCATATTCTGGGGAATGAAATGTGAGATGACTGGCTTCCCTTCTTAAATATTATATATTCTCTGTCTGTTTCTCTCTTCTTAGATTTTGGTGATGTTAAWTAGAAAATGAATTATTTCATTTCTTAAGTATGTACCCCATATTTTGTGTGTGTGTGTGTATAATTTAAAACAGAATAAAAATTAATTTTTTCACTCGCATGAGCTTAGCTTTAGCTTTTGAAATTGAGAAGTTTTTAATAAACAAAACTTTTCAAAATAAGTAGTCTGAAATGATAGATCCTGTTGGTAACAGAGCTATCTCACTAACACAGATAATTCTTTTCTCTCTTTCTAATTTCTTACCAGTTATGCTTGAGTATGTGAGCATATGATGGGTGTTTAACACACAAGGTCAGGTGTTGTATTTTGCTGTGAAAAATTAAGAAAGCAATAAAATAGCTGAGGGCCTATGTTACAAAAATTGTTAGTAGTAACAGATGGTAAAAACACCAGAAAGAACCCAGAACGGAGGTTGAGGTAAGCTATTCTGCCCTGTGTCTTTGTGCTTTTTGATATTAGGATTCACTTTGTTCCTTACTTGATTTTGCTTCATATTCTTTGGGATTTATTTTTGTTTTTGCCTTGTTTTGTTTGGGTTCTTTTTGTTTGGTTGGTTTTCCTTACTTTTTATACTATATTTAGTTTTCTTTTTGAATTGCTGAGAAAACTGAGTAACATTCTTCCCCTTGCCCATGAACTAGTTGCTAGGTACTCAATTTCAAATTTCTYTTAAAAACCATCAGACAGTATCAATTATTCCTTTGTACAGTACAACTCTGTATTGACTGACTGGTCCTCAGCTGGGTTGAGTATATTCTCAGGGCCTAATTGTGCCTGCAGGGATACATTTTCCTCTGTAAACACTATGTATTATACATACCCTGTTTCACTAAATTAGYGCGTGGCAGGACCTGTTCTCATAATGTACACTTCCTGTGTCTTTACTTTAGGACTGCCTCTCTACTTTTCTTCTGCTGGCGTATGCACACTGGAAAGGGGACTTCCAGAGAACATCTTCCTTCTGTAAGTTCTGCACACTTCTCTTTTGCCAGGGAAACTGTAGATAGTCTGCTCAAATTAAATTCAGGTCCAGGTCTGGCATTAAACCCACCCTTCAAGAAAACCTTATTCCACTGTTTAGTGGGTTGCCTAACAGTCAATAAACCTCAATCTCTTTAATTTGCTTTAATAATAAACTGAGTCATTCTGTGACCAGGGAGGCAGATAACTGCCAAGGGCAATAATCATCCCAAGAGCACCTCTTAGGGTGTGAAATTGTAGGCAGCCAAATTTATAGTTCATGCTAAGCAAACTTTTTGAATGCAGCAGCCGCTCCAGCCAGCTCCCACTGCCCTGCCAGCTAATTAGCAGTGAGAAGAGGTACCAGATGGAGCTGTTGTTAAGTTCCTCTTGGATGAAGCTACTCTTTTTAGAACCTACACCAGCCATTACCTGAGCATTGCAGTTATCCCTGGAATGTGGCTGCACTGATAGATAGCTGCTGGGTGTGCAACATACAGTTCCTGTGGAGTCTGGCATGGTGGAACTTGCATTTGGCTGGCAACAAGGAACAAAGAGAACAAATTGGCRATGACTCTAGAAGTAAGATATCTTCTCCATGCATGCAGCACTCCCTTGAGATAAAATACAATTTTTCTAGTGTCCCAACATCTGCTTGTAAAAGGAAATAGGTTCTGATCTAGGGAGAGTTTATTTCCTTCCTTTATTAAATGAACTCATCATCTCATTACAAAGCAAGCTGAGGGCTTATCGATGCTGCCAAAATGTAATGAATGACTGGCTCAGCTGGGGAGATGTTTCTGTGGTTGAAACTGAATTCAGAAAAWAACATGCAAGTCATTGCCTTCTACCTTTTAAGTCTTTAGAGGGCTCCACACCTACGATATTCAATTGTCTATTTGGTGGAGGAGATGGTCTGGGCATGGAGCTTCTCCAGGTCACCCACATCCAAGTTGCTATACTGAGAAAATGAAGAACAAAAGAATATTTCTGGTGCATAAGGCTATTAGTAAAGTCTTTTCTGAGATTAATTTCCTGTTATATTCTAATTTTGTACTATAATATAATTACATATAATATTTGAATTATAGATAATATTATCTGATTACATCTATATTTTGAACATATATTTTGCATTTTATTTTTCTAATTTATCAATTTGTGTTTAATGTAAATAATTAATTCACTCAGATATTTAAGAATATACGATCATTATTTGACAATTTCAAGATGCAATCTTTTTCATATTTACTTATATTAAACTCTAGAAAAATGACTTCTATTGACAGAAAGATATCTCTGCTGCTTTAATTTACCTTTAATTACATCTGAAAATTAGGAGTACCACATGTGCAATACACATCCAARGCTGTATTTTTTCTAGAAGCATTCAAGAGGAAATTGAATGGAACAAACTATAAAATTAAATGTGCTAACATACCGTATCTGGAATCTGAAAAAAAATATCTTTTTGCTAGCTAGTCTGAAAGTGTGTAGATTTATTTTTAACTCATTCATAAAATATTTTCCTGAGTTATTGCGTCTAGACATAAGTTATTACCATACATTGCTTGGAAATATGACAGACCATTAAAATGTAATGAAGATTTGTAAAAGTTCTACCAACTTACAAGTTTGTAGAAGAGCTTAATTTAGGTTTCATTTGCTCATCTTCCAACTAAAATTGAAATGTAATGATGGAGAAACCCTCAGGATTCTTGTTTTATCATGGTATACTTTGCTGCTTCCCTTATACAYTGAACTATTTAAAACCAATTTGTGCGGCTCTAGCAAGTTATCTGCAAATATGCAAATAAGGTAGACGGTTTAATATTTGCATGACAACTATCTTCAGCTAGTAATTTTATAGCAGATAATTTGTATCCCTTGCTCTAAATCTTACTGGCAAGAAAACAAATTGTATCAGGAAGAAAAAATGCCAGTTGGCACCCACTGTTTTCATCCAGTGCAGTAGTCAATTAAAAGCAGGGTTAGCAGTCTATACAAACTGGATTTTTCTGGGAAGGGGGAAGGTTGGGGATTAAAAAAAAATCAAACAAAAAAACCACAGAACAAGCAAACAAAAAAAAAACCCTACATGCAAAACGAATATAGAAGTAAATCTAATGTATGCATTCAGAGATCATCACTGTACACAGTGTTCCTGGTGGAATACTGAGCAGTGTAAGTGTTTAGAATTCAGCACACATTCTCTGAATACAAGCCAGAATGATGTACACATAGTAAATGAATGCAAAGAGCTGAGAAGAATTGTAAATGTGGTTTGGTTGACTATAACTCCTGAGAAATGTGTAGAAAGAGAAAAGCTGATCTTTTATATTCTGCGTAACTGAACAACCAGTGAGTCTGTCTTCTCTAGCTGCACTTCTTTATGTGCAGCAGCCTTTTTCTGGAATACTTATTGGTGCCARTGGGAATGGGAAGAATGGGGTACCTTCCCACTCACATTGAGTTATATGTAAAGATGAGTCATATCCAGAAAATGCAACATTAGTTTCAGCAACAAAGCAAGACAATCCCACCYATATTTCTGCATGTAAAGCCATTTTTATTGTGATATGTGGTAGAACATAAAACACCATGACATTTTTTCATAGGAAGAGAAGTGCAAGGAGGGAAGAGTGAGTAGGGCTAGAAATACTTTATTTTGGGYGTGTTTTTGTRTATGTATGGAGATGCACACACATATATAGCATATGTAYATACTGACATACAGTGAAATACTTYTGAATTGCTAAATAATTAAATGAAAATATCTAATGTAATGGCACATACTTGTTTTATTGACATGGCAATTGCTATTGGCTGTATCTTATATGTAGCTGTATGAAGACACAATATTGAAGGGAGAAAATACGTCTTTATTATTGTCTTTTTTTACTTTGTAGTGATAATTATTTCAATCATTGATGAAATCTAAGGTATACAAGGCTTGATTTTATGTGACTCTAAAAACAATTTCATTTATGTAGCGTATATTTGGAATATCAAACATATGTTAGTATTTTCTATAGCTTATATATACATTTGATAAACAAGAAAAAAAACTCCTTCAAAATKAATGATGAATATTACAGTTAGCTTTGAAACTATTGGAGCTTATTTTCCTTGTTGAGTGTGGTTAGTAGTTTGCTCTTGCTTTAATCCACATGAAGGTTCAGACAAACTCTGAGTGGGTCCAGGCTGGATAAATCTGTGATTTGAAGGTGGAGCTGCTCAGCTGTATAGCTGCAGCCACAGCCTTAAAACAGTCCCCATGATGGAAAAAGGCTAGGCAATACATAAATTTTATACATCCCTGATTGCAAATTCATATTGGAGTTTGTTCTCAGATCAAGTCTTGAGGTGTTTGCAGTTGAAATTTTCCTGCAACTGTCTGGCTTTTTTTTCCCCCAAACTATCTTTTTAAAGCAGTACATGCTGCAGTTCATCTGATTTCTGTGAGTATGAAGAAGTGCGAGTTACTYGCTTTGTGCATGCCAAATGGTTTTTGAAAAGCTAGTTATAAGGTCATGCTGTGAAGAGTCTTCTACTTTACTGTGAGGAGCAAAAGCCCAATAAAGGAATCTCATGATAAGGAGACAAAGTAAAGAGAAATATTACTCAATATAAGCCAGCTATGTGGAATATGACAGCTGATAGCAGGCACAATGGCAAGCAAGCTATGTTATTTCACATGCTCAATGTCCTGGTAAATGGAGGCACGGAAGAACACATTGTGACAGGAAAAAAAAGATAAAGGGAAATAATAAACTGCACTAGACAGTTGTTTTCTACAAAATGACCTTTCTTTCAATTTCTGATGAATACATTAAGCACGAAAATGTTACTGTATTTGAATATCTGTTGAAATGTTTGGTTGGCAATTTAGMACCAGGTTTTAGGAAATCAACATAGGCATAAAGCACTTTCAAAATRCAGTTAAAGAAAATCAGTTTTATTTTCAGGACAGTAGATATATATTTATACTGAGATGATTATACCAGTTCATACCACTGTCTCTTGAAGATATATATATATAAGGGTTCACATCCTATGAATKTGTCTGTGACTCAGTACATTAAAAGTGTATTTGAGATTGACTGTTCGTTCAACTGAGTCATAACAACCCCAAGAAAGCTATTTAAAGCTACATTAAATTTACCTGATATCTCATATTTCAAGTGAGATAAGTGGAAATGGTGTAAAGCACTTGAGTAAAGTTTCAGTAGCTGATGATTATGGCAGTGAAGTCATGAAAGTATTGGCATCAACAACGATAAGTTAGGCACATAAATAATCCTTGGATTTAGTTTACTGATACTGTGATGCTAGAAATAGAAATTTTGTGCTATGGACACCAAATTATGGTTCCACATGAACTGAATATAGCTTTCTTTCTTTTCCCTAAAGTCTTTTTGCCATTCAAGAAATTCTGATTTAATTACCTGCATAGGGTCACAAAAATATGTATAAAAAAATATGAAAAAAAAACCAAACCCAGCAAAATCCATTTAAGAAGGCAGGAATGAAACAGATGCAACTCATAGGGTTTAGCTTTATTTTTTATTTYAGTACATCCTCTTCACTATTCTTCATTTTACCATGATGAAATTTAGAGTGTGTTAATAGAAAGACAAACACAGACTGTTTAACTTTAAACTCCTTTATTTCTGGATTTTAATAGATTAAGCAAAAGTAATTTTTATAATATGATCTTGTAGGGGGTGTACTGGAAGGTTTCTCTTGACTCATTTGAAAAAACAATTTTTAAAAAAGAAGCAAAAAGAAATTAAAGAAAATCTTTAGAAAAAGAGCATTTGTACCAAAGTTAAGTACAATTTTTTTTGCTAGTTTCATTATTCTTCACTTCTTCCCTTGCTTCAAGGATCTTTTGGCAAATACAACTCAAGGAGCTCTTAAATATTTCTACAGTGCTCCAGTCCTGCCTGTTCTTGTGCTTGGAAACCCAAGTTCAGTATAAAATATGGTTGTTCAGATGTGGTCAGATACATAAATACCAGTTAGTCTGCTCTCTTCTCATCCTACAGGATACCCCATGCTTTTAGGAAAATATWAATTTTGTGACAGATATATACCAAGATTTAGCTTCTTCCCTTTCCTTAGGAATTATGGCAGAAAAAAAATGGAACAAGAAGCTGTAATATTTGCCTCTGCTCAGCACATAAGACAGTAAATCCACAATTTTCTTTTTCTGGCTCTAAGAAGTAACTCTTAAAATATAGTTATTTTTCTTGCATTGGGGACATTAATTTACTTGATAAATGCTTTTTGACTTAAAAAACATAAAAATGAAATGATTAAAGAGATACTTAATTTTTAAAAATAATGAAATTCAGACAAGCCATATTTTAAAATAATTTTCATACTACTCAGATTTACACTAGCTGAATTAGATGTTCTTTAATTCTTGGTAAAAATCTTGAATTTATTTTAGATTTTCATTGCTAAATAAAGGAATAAATATCTTATTATATGGACATATGTTAATCCAAACTAATTATTTGTCACTGGATTTTCACAAACACACTACTGTCAATGTCTATGGAACAAAAAAAAAA
>CADDXX010000081.1:0-65467 GCA_902810485.1 Alauda arvensis
AACCACCCACAAAACCCAAAAAACTCATATAGGTAGCTGGATTTTGAGACCTGCCTAGCCAAAAAACACAGAAGAAACAAGAGAAAAATTTCTTATACCCTGGACAAACCAGTAGCTGTGGTGATATGTTCCTAGGGTTTTGTGTGAGCTTGCCTTGCACAGAAAACTGTCGTTCTCTTTCAGGAGGGCTCGACACACAGTCTGGTTGTAGGCTGAGGATCAGAGCAATTGACATCATGAGGTGATTAATTAATGTGCTCTGTCCTCTTGAGGGCTTCAAATGGGAAACTGAAGCACACCCAGGTGCTCCAGGAACCATTACAAGTTTAAATTCACTTGAGGCATGCCCACTCTGTCTGCAACTGGAGCGCAGCTGTCAAGTGAAATCAGTGGCAGGAATTGTGCCAAAAAATAAGTCAGCTGCTGGGAACTTCAGGAGAAAAGCTACCTTGCTTACCAGAAGGACAAAGAAAGAAGAGGGGCCTCCAAAGAGGCTCGGGAAATGACAAAAACATCTGAGAGGGAAGTGTAGGAAGTGCAAGRCAAAGTTTTGAATGTGTTTTTCCAATATATGGCATATCTTTTATTTTCACTGTGAACACATGCCTTCCAAAGTACTGCTCATTACTGATGTCTTCCAATGTCTAACTGAAAATATGTCAAGCATATTAGTATAAAATGTATGATAATACCTCCCAAATAACACTTTGCTTAGCCACCCTGGAAAACCAGTGTGAAATGAAAATTATGACTRCATAGAATGAAAGTAATGACCAGCATAATCTGTGGAAGAAAACATGACCACCAGGTGCAGCAACCTAAAGAGTGRCCTTGGTTTTACAATTGATCTGTTTGCTCTGGTAGAGATGCCACCTCTGCTAGAGAAATAATGTGAATGTTTCTAATTTCCATTATGTCCATTTTAGCACCTAGTGGTTTTCATTTTTTGTTTCTGTCAAGTAAAATTGCTCCTCTACCCTCTGCTGCTGGCTTTGCACAGTGCAAACTGGGCATGTACAGCAAAGAGAACAAAACCCGTCGGCTATCCCATTATCTCTTGAAACCCTACCTGTTTGTGTTTCCAGAAATTATCCTCTCAGAGTCTTGTGTGGCTAGAAAACCTGAGAAATTTTCTTAACACTTTCCCACTAAAAGGCTTTAAGATGACTGCAGTTTTTCTTATAAACGTTGCTGGTCTCACAAACATCAAGGACACGCAGCAGTTGGCTGACTCTGGATTATCACTTTTATTATTATTTCCAGTGTCTTTCTACACTGGAAATTATTAAGTCCTGATATATCTGTTGACAGAGTTTTCTTCCTTTTATTTGAATATGATTGCTTACTGATATTTGTAGTATCTGTATTTTAAATATGCTTTAGTTCATAGAGATGAACATTTTAGACACTTTCTATCATCAAGATTATTAAAGTAAGACTTTAGGTAAGATTTTAGAAGTGTTGTTTACTCTCAAAAAAGTTGGCTCTTAGACCTATCTCAGGTTACTGCAAATGGCATAATCCCTTCACACAATTAACAAAGAATGAGGTGAGAATTCCAAATTCCAGAAAATATGTTTTTCTCTGTAATTTTTTTTCAGCTATTTTTTTCTGGGGTATTCCAAATTTTCATGAATTAAAAAAAATAGTCTTTAGGGCACTAGTTATATTAAAATTTCCAAAGCAAATTATATTCCTACCACAAAAGTTAACATTTCCTATCAACAAGAAACAAATCACAATACCGTGGGAAAAACAAAAAGTCCCACATACCTGGCTGACCTCAGAGAAAATCACCAACTGAGAGGGAGAAAATATTATTTTCTTTCAGTAGGAATCTTTTTTTTTTTTTCGTATTTACTTTTTTTTTCCTGATGATGGGCTATGACTACACTGAGTCGTACCTGTGGARCAAAGAAATAATTCTGCAAATAAGAAAGCCTTCATTGATGATAGATTTGCTCTTTTTTGATCTTTCATGTTCAAGAAATGCAGATAAAAGTACTACATGTGAGCCTGTCTTTTCTGGACTGGCTTCAGAAAAACTTGGCAGGGAAGCCAAATGACAAAGAAAATGGAATTATTCTTCAGACAAGTATTAGACTACAAAAAAATCTCAAGGTTTCCTGTGTATTAACATAAGTATTTTCAATAGCTTTTGGCTATTTTCTATTCTGTCACTGTCAATGAACACAGCAGTAGCCAGCTTCTTGCCTTCTTACTATTTAGAAGCTCATTCTACTCTAAAAGCTATTTCTTCCCACTGCCTTGATAAATCCTGAAGAACTTCCTCTTCATGGCTAGGTGTGTGGTGTTATTCTTCTGCAATGCCAGTTGTGAGAAACACATCTGCTTCTCACAAATGAGTGAGTGTTTATACTGAGTTCTTTACTGGCTGTATTTTACATATTCCACAGGGATTTCAGAAATTTGTTATGAGGACAACTGCAGTTGATGATGCTAGCCAAAGGAAATAAATTATTTCAATGTTTGTCAYTGAACACCTGATATTTAGCATATCTAAATGTATTAACGTGTTTTTTATCCCTCTTTATTGATCTGCTGCTTTTAGATTGCACTGAATTTTGGAGGTTTCTGTGGCATGCTATATAAATTCATAARGATCAAATATTGTCTCAGACCATMCAATACCCAYTGAGAGCACAGAAAAGAGRTGAGAGAAGAAATAATCATGGAATGATTACATGGAATTACATAACCATGGAATCATGGAGACTTACTGAACTTTGGGAACAAAGYAGTACATTGGGAACAGAATGCACCTCTTGTTTGTCTGCATAGCAGTYTTAAAGTTGTCTCCAATTTCCTACTGCTTAAATGACCCATTTTACTTTCCTGCAAAATTGCATGAAGTATTTGGCTACATAGCTCCCAAAATCAGCTCCAAAATTCTTTTGCAATTTTTTTCCAGGCAAAAATTATGGAAAAAAAGAAAACTACCTTCCCAGTAAATAGTTCAATGTTCTAAAATTACTAAAATTATTAAAGGAAAAATGTAAACAATGCTTAAAGTACCATGAATTTCATGAAACAAAGAAATAAAAAGTGGATATGAAAACTAGTTTTCTTGAAAATAGCCCATTGTTGGTCTGTTTTCATTCCAAACTGTGTAACCCATAGCCAATAATGTCCATCAGTGTARCTTGTCAATTCCTTTGGTCTTTCCCATCATTCTTAAAGACAATGACAATCCTTGTAGATCTTCATTTGTAAAGGGTTTCATTTTTCTGTAAAAAATGTCCCAAAAATTAAGCTGTAAATTTCTCCTTAATGTGTCAAATCATCACTGTTTCTTTCTCTAAAATAGCGTCTTTTTATTTAAAATGTTGAAATATATTTGTCAAAGGCAACCCTCTCATTCTCAGGCTTTGTGACCATTTTGTGATGCTCTTGAGTTTTTTCAGTGTCTCTAATAAGTTGYAAGTTTTCATATTTTTGCCTTTCARTAATGRTGTTTCRTTTTTATTTATTTATTTTCCATTTTCCAGCTCTTGCTCCAAGGTCTTCTCCAAATTTGGTAGCAAAGTCAATGGGATGCTTCCTGGCAAATCTATTGCTTGCATTTTTGTTCTGTGATTGCATTCACTAAGTCCCTGCTAATATCCTGAGACCCTGTGGGGGCAATAAAAACCTGTCCTCTGTTGCAATAYTGTTTTTCTGCAATCCATTTCCTCCTGCTGAATTAAGAATGACTTTATCTGAAAAAGGTTCTGTATTATTTTTATAATTGGGGGCTGATGTAATGGTAGCAATTTAGAAATAGTTCTGGGCAATGTTTTTCCTCCATGTGAGCATATGGTCTAATCTACAAACAACATGTAATGCTGACTTATAAAAAGGGCTTATTTTTGCASTTGTACTGCAGTTTGTTGCATATTTTATGTTGTACTAGGCATTCATTTAGACTGGAATAAAATTAATTCTTTAGCTCATATCTGAGTGTGCTTTCAGAAGGACAGCTAGCTCTGTTACACTGGCTGTGCAACAGCTCCATGTCACTGTTTCTTTGACTTGGTGACAGTCACAGTATTTCCATATTTCAAAGCAATTTGTTGTATAGTGTTTTCTTCCCTTATAATGTATCTAATTTATTCAATTCCTCCTTTATCCTTGCTTTACAAACCATAGCAACGTTTTTCTGTTTTCACAGGTTGGGCATTTCTTTTCCTGTACTCTGTTGGCTTTATCATTTGGCCTACAATGTGTCAAATTATCTTTCACAAATATGATTTTGATTGTTATTACCGAAAGCTTCATTACCCTGCTCCTTTGGCTATGAGATCCTACCMTTAAGAAGACTTTTCTCTTAATCTTTTCTTTATTTTCTGTTTAAGGCACTTTTATGTTTGCTTAAATCTTCACAATTTATTGGAAGATTCATATCACCCTGTCATTTCTACCAAACAATATAATGATTTGCAGTTATTGGAGGGTACTTCATTGCACTTTCATGCACTGTGGGATCAAAAATTAGTTCTTTATCATATTAATGGGACTTCCTTRAATCCAATCTGTTCCTCAGTCTTTGCTAAGGGATTTATTTGACAGAAGTATCTGTGCCAATTATCAGGACATTCAAAAGGAAAAATGGTGGTCAAAATCTTTTCCTTATTTATACCCAGTTCAAACCATTTTCTGGAAGGGATGGCATGGGTACAACTAGTTTTAAAAAGTAGTTACCCGAGAAAGCAACAGCAGGGAAATTGGATTTTTGCTGGAATCATACTAAAGCTTTACTGGAATCAGATTCCGTACTCAAAGTAACTCCAGATTTTAAATTCTGTTCTTGCCCAGCCAGTTTTCAGCCAGACTTCATTATTTTTGGTGAGCTCATTTAAATTTTTACTATTTTCCTCAATCTGCAGACAGCTGGAACATTATACATAGATTTCAGTTCTTGTTTTTCTTAAAATTGTAACAAACGTCTGTGCAGTTAGCAAGCCTGTTAATCCAGACTAAAGCAAGGGAGAACAGAAGCATTTCTCCTTTASCTGAAATACAAAAGCATTAAGTTAAGGGCTACCCCTAGGAAATCAGAATAAAATTTATTACAGCTATTTCCAATGAATCTTTGATAGCAAAGTGCTGAAAACAGTTGTTGCAGGGAGATTTTCAATTTTTATAATGTTTTGAGTTTTTAATCCTAATTGAAGACTCCATTCTGCAAACATTATCTTGTTTTACTAATGTTGAGAGAAACTTCTTTACCAGTTTGCTCTCAAATACCAAGTGAAACAGGTGCACTCTGTGGAATGGGGAATCCCTAGAGCTAAACCCTAGAGCTGCCATGGTTTTCATTTTTTTTCCTTACTTCTCTGGGTTTAAGCTGTTGACCTCAGTGATATCTAGTGTCATTAATGGAGCTCCTCAAGTTCATCAGGACCTCTGAGAACATTCCATTTGTTTCGCATCTGCTACCTTTCAATTTCATCAGCACACCACATTTCCTGTATTGTGGGAAAAGCTAAATACAAGAGTCCACACACTTTCTCTATAACTTCACCTATTTTTGGAAGCAACTATCACATCTGCTCAGTATTCTTGCTCTTTTCACTGTTTTGTACAAAAGATGCTGGCTTTAACAACAGTAGTCACCAGCTGGGGACTCTTTTCCATGCTTTTATCTTTCCCAGAACTGCTGAGGTGCTTTGTGTGAGAAGGTATTCACATGTCTCAAAAGGAACAACTTGTAGTTTACAGAAGGAACAATTTGCAATTTACAGAAAGAACAATTTGCAATTTACTGGTCCGTTGGTTCCAGTGCTCTTGGCTCTCTCGGCTCTCTCTTGGGCTGTTGGTACAAATGGAGATTTCTGTGGCTGACCTCAGAGGAATCCTTCTGATCCGCAGGAAGGCTGGAATGCTTGCCTGATGACTCATCCTTGTATCCTCTTTTCCTGCCCTTGCCTCTTATATTTGAGTGATATGAGATAACATCTCAAAAACAAAGCCGCAAAAAGGGGTCTGCTCTTCATAACAATGGCCTTTGCTCTCGGGTAACTTGTCACAAGGAGTTGGACTACGGCATCTCTATTTGGGCTTTACATCTTCTGCTTCTATGCTGGGTCCATCTCCCAAAAGTCCTTGCTGTTCTGCTCCTGCAAAATCAAAGACAGCTCTGACATAAGGTGGCTGAACCGAAAATGTTTTAAGTCGAAACACAGTAAAATCAATTCAATAGGTGACTGTTTTACCAGRAGAAAAAAAAGCAGTAATTCATATTTAGATGTTGATGTTGGGTTCTGAGAATTCCAAATGTCAAAACACTAATRCCAAGGAAAATAGAAACAGCCTTATTGACAGTTCCAATAAATGACAATATAAAGTTGTGTGCTTGTGAGTTAATAAGTGATGAACAAGTCACTCTTTTTAATTACTTTTCCAGAAGGATTTCAAAGACTTCAGATGGAATTTCAGCTGAGTTTGGSTAAGCATTGGCAAGAGGTACTCTGCAAAATTGGTTGGGCAATTGGTTTGGACAGGCACTTTGGTGAGATTTCTAGTTCTTCCATCTGGTCACTTGGAAATCTCAGAACTAGATTCTAGCTTGGCCTTTTTCTGGCATTTTAAATACAGCTTAAATCCAGGAAATTGAACAGCTAATGAAAAGCAAAAGGAAGGCAATTCAGGATGCTGATGAATTTAGATTCTTTATCCTTCTAAAAAAGTTTTTTGCTAACCCTTAAAAATAAAAAGATAATTTCAAAATTTTCCTAGATATTAAAGAAAATGTTTTTGCTATTTCTGTGACTGAGCAAAGGAATACAGTATGCCTGATTAAGGCCATAAAGCAGATGGAATAGACTCAGCTCACTTTTGTCAACAACATAGGTTTAAAAACACATGAAAATTCTTCATTTCTAGGACTGAAAGTCACAAAAAAAGCACCAAAACCACCACCAAACTTGAGCTTGTTCATGGGTAGCTCAGTAACTCTAACCAACATCATTTAACAGTAAGGTTACAAGACCCTAGTTGTGACTTGCTTTTGGCAGTCAGCAGTTTGAGCCCATRCACACAGTTACAGATAAAGGCAGACTGAGTAGAGCAATGACTATGTTCTCAGTTTTGGAACATGGATTAGGCTTTCTGGAAAACAAAAATATTAAATGTAGCATGCCTGATAAATATTGACTCTCTGGCAGGTTTGAAACCAACATGCTAAATAAAACGTGTTTCTTAGTGACACTTGACTTTCTTAGTGACACTTGATCTATGAAATCAACTCCAATAATATTATAATACATTGAAGCAGGAACAAAAAACAAATTAGATGTCTCCTGAGGCCAAATGATTACAACAGCTTTTGACAAATTTTCTTCATTTTACCTCCCCATGCTGTTTGCCACCTAGAACCCAAAGTCTGTTTATTATGTTATGAATGCCTTTTTGTAAATTCAGAAAACACTAGGTGTAAACATGCACGTCAGTTAAATAGTCACAATAAGAATGAACTGATTAATAAAACACTTTGCAGAAGCATGGCAGSATATAATACAACACTATTACAGAAGTACATTTACATAATGTAATCCTTTACATGTTTTTTGGTTGAGATAATGTTTATAAATTTACTCAACTCCTATAAACACGGACYATCCATAATCTGATTTTGGATAACCCTCCAGCACCACATAATCTCCCCCTGCAATGCTCAGTAGTCATGTTTACAAAGCTAATTTTATKTTTTATAATTCTCAAGGACAAGAGCTAAAACTGAACACAAAATYTGCCATCCCAGCTCAGCTGAAACATTGCATGTACAATTCTAAATTCTGTTTTACAAAATCATCCTGGAAAAGGCACGACTAAACCTAATGAGGCTGTCTGAGAAAGGAGAAAARAGTCCAACTTCTTTGTGTTAGACTGATGAATTTTTGCACTTCCATGTTTTAAGAGTGTTTTCCATGCAGTTTCATAGATTAGCAAAAAAGCAGGATTAATGAGCTATGTCTTTGGTTTTGGTTTCTTTTGTCCATGTTCATGGCTATTTTGAGAAGAGCAGCACAAAACACCCTTTAGCCTATACCTTGACTGCACCTGATCTCCTGAAATGGTGCAATGGGGGCAGGGATAGGTTGAAAATTAAGCTTCTATTTCCCACAGTGTTACACTGTGACAGACCTGTCACTATGAAATAYGTGTTGTGTGCTCACAAGACATTGCAACCTTCACCTGGGGATGAGCTGTGGAGCCCCACTCCACTGATTTGCCCTGCAAGCAGGCAGCTTTGCTCAGGACCACAGGSCAGGTGTAATCTGTGTGAATTTAGTCTTTGTCTAATGTATCCAGCTCTGCGATCTTAATCAAACAAATCTCTTTGGTGCTGCTTTACACAAGATTGCCATGTTCATGTTTTTTACTGTTGAGTAGATGCCAATGATGTAAATGATAAAATAAAAAGTAATTTATGRGAAGAATGCATTATAATGAGAACATGAGAAGAATGAATTATAAACAGAAATTTACTTCTTCCTCAAATGAAGCCTTTCTATGTATTTTTAAATTTTTACAACTGAGTGGCACTATACCAAAAATCTCCAGGTAGATGACAATTACAAGTGGAAAATCGTGCTGCAAAGTAATGGTTAACACTGCTAACCAAATAACATGAGTGGAAAATATGCTGAAGAAACAAGAAAAGAAGGGATTGGTCTTAAGAAGYAAAGTAACTTCATGCTTCTTTAGAATTTTCCACCATAGTGTATGGTGGAAGAAACTCCACCAATATTTAGGTATTGAGAAGTAGAACTAATATTTCAGATTAAATATAAATTAAAGGGATTTAAATTAAATGTATATCAAGCAGAGCAGTAGATGGACTGCAAAGGWAAAGGCTTCCAGTACAGTGACTGGCTTAAAGATCTATGAGATATAAACTGAACCCATGTGAAGACAGGAAAATACAAGCCTAAAACCACCAAGCTCCTTTCACTGTTTTGAACGACCTTGGTCTAAATTAATGATAACAATAGCTAGAATTATATCATATTTTTATTGTTTTCTAATTAATTTAAGCTTTTAAAGTGGAAAAARCCATAGTGTTTATGCCAAGCTTTAGCCTGCTGTGAATTAAAATGTCTAGGTCTAAATTAGCAGCACAAAGGAGGTTTTAATGGGAATAGCAACTGACCCTTGGCAGTCACAGTGTTAAGAATTGCTGCTGTAGTATTAAATTACATCTCTTTTCCCTGGGCACAGTTTTACAAGTTATATAACAACAACCATTGTAGGATTACTCAATCCCTTTACCTAACCCTAAGTGCATGCTGAATTTGTGGTTCCTGTAATAGTTCTCCACATAGTTGTGCTATGTTCGGAGAAGATGTCAGGCACCATCAAATCCAGATCCTGCTGCCTGCTCAGACCAGTGATGTTCTGCTTACTAGTACCACCCACCCTAAGGGACRTTATTTTGTTTTTCCTTCTCTCCTTCCTTAGCTGGCAACCAATTCCTGCCCAAAATGATCTACTCCTGGAAAAAATCTGCACATATAATAGACACGTAAGCTACAGGTACAGTACATGCTGTAATTCATTTCTTGGCATTGGTGTAAGACAACCACCCAGCTGCAGAAGGAAAAAAATAAAACATTAAAATGTGTGATAGAAGTGGTTTTTTGTTGGTTTGGTTTTTTTGCTTGGATTTCCTGGAAATTGTCTGTACAATAGCAGCACATCTTGAATGTTTTTGTATTTTACATAGCCTTCAATAGGCATAACTTGACAATTTTCAGGACAACCTTTTCAAAACTGTCTACCTGTAGTTAGGCAAGTAAAACCTGTTTTAAATTGTGTCAGTGCTGTGATTTTTCAGAGYAAGGAATCTGATAGATTCCTATTAACAGCTGCTTGTTACCACCTTTCAAAGATACAGGGCAGCTGTATTTCATTGTCTTCATAGCCAGGAGATTATGCTATTACTGATTACTAGTAGTAGCCCCCAAAGTCCTTGATCTGGCTCAGCATCCCCTTTTACCAGCATGATGGGCAAGCAAGTATCAAGGAACAGATTTCTTCTGAAGAAAAAGAATGAGTTTTGTTCAGGGAAAATGTGCTTTGTCCCTTTTAACTCCTCCTGTTCTTCCTGTAAAACCTGGGGGCAATCAGCCATCTCCTACCCCAGACTGCCCACTGTGAAGTCAGATCAGCAACACTGAAAAAACAAGAATTCAAGGAAGAACAGGCTCTCTGCCATCCCATGGACCTCTGTTAATCATCTAAAAGCAACTGCATTCAGTGGAAATGTGCCTGCAGAAGAAACCCAGCCCACACAGCTTCACATCTTGTCTGCAGAGTCATCTCACTGGCAAGTCAGACTGGATAAGGGATTTAGCTACTTCATGGCATTCAGGATGTCATACAACAGATGGAGATTTCTGAGAAATCTCTCTGGCATGGTTTCAGCATGCAGAACATCTGCGTGAAAGGCAATGGATACGGTAAGACATTAAAAMGTCTCCTAAGTGGTGTGCTCTGACAGATTTGGTTGCTAATGAGGCAAAAGGCAGAAAAAAGATGCAGAGAGCATACCATTTTATTACCTCTCCTGATGTGAAAAGTTAGCTTAACTCAGACATTCCTCCTAACTTGCAGATGGGTTGCAGAGGAAGGAAGAATTTGTTGTGGAGATGGACAAAGAAGGATAAAGAAGTGTTTGCTCACTGTTCAAAAGTTTCTTTCCCAAAAGCATTTGGCTTAGAAAATGCACTTCCTTTCCCTCTCCTCAGTTTTCTTCTGTCTTAATGTTACCCCTAATTTTGCTGCTCCAGACTACAGATATTTGGTGATCTTTATTGTATTCTTCCTCCATTTTACCCTCTGCTGGTAACATGTTATGCACATGACAAGACCCAGAAGGAGTGGCTGGATATGTATTTAAGTGTTTAACCTGTGAGGCTATTCAATAATTTAATATTTTCTCTGGTGTTTCTTGTAGGAAAGGGCTTCTTCTTTCTGCATACTCAATAAAACAAAATGTCTGTACAGTACTGTGGTGATAGCTCTCCAGTTCTACATTAATCAAAAGGTGGCAAATGAAATATAAAATGGAGWAGACTTTAGGAAGGTGAGGTWGATTGTAATGGAGCAATGTKGTAATTGGGAAACTTGGGTCAAASAAGTAYACTCTGCTTTTTATTTGATTACCAATATCAACATTAGACTTTCTAATGAACTTTTGTCACATTTTGTCAATTTTTTGAAAAACAAACTGTCATTAAGCAGAGCTACAAGATCTTCATAGGTGCAGTTGTATCAATAGCCTTACACCTGGTTCTCAGCACTCACTGTCTGTGTGGGATCACTGACATGGGATGCAAATACTGMAGTCAACTGTGACCTCTGGATTTGCACCAGTAAGTATATTTAAGGGACAGCCTGCATTTGGAGCAAGAGGGTCTGCACTGTCTCTGCTTCCATGGTCTGCTGGACGCACAAAAAATTCAGGATTATGCTTGCCTCACTAGATGGAACCAGAAGAACCCACTCTACTCCATTTAAAGTCTAATAGTGGTATAGTGGTATAATTGCATAATATTTGTCTTAAAAGTGTAGTGGTACTACAGTTGTCCAATGACTGTGTCAAACAATTGTAATTATCTGAAAGCACAGAGCTGTCCATTTCCCATGTCTCTAGTAATTTTCTGCAGTGGCTAGGTAAATTATTGATCTATGTGTTGCTAACACTCTTGCCTGCTCACAAGTTGCCTAAGACAGGCTTCTATTTCATCAGTGAGCCCACTGCTGAAATTACAAGATGCATTCATAGGTTACAGAATGTATTTCCTTGAAATACACTGCTTTCAGCATTTGCTATTCATAAACATCCTCCTGGTTAGCTGAATTGTGTGACATTACTTCAGTTGTTGCACTGAGTAACCYACTATTAGAAACCAGGTGGAACTGGGATAAGTCAGAGTTTTAAAGTCTTCACAAGCTGAAACTCTAGCCTTTGGGTGGAAATATTCCTTARTTAAAGGCTTTCATTGTCTATAAAAATTATAGAAGTATACCTTTAGTAGAGTGGTGATAGTTTCCATCAGGCAAAGGTTTAAACCGTTTGAACTACTCCGACACACAGCAAAGGCACAAAGCTTTTCAGTCAGTCACTGAAAAATAAATACTGTGAGTGGAAATATGAAGARTAATCACTAATTAATGTCTGCAGTGTAAAGACTGAGACCACAAGCTTTGCTGTACCACAGTGGGTCCTGGACCCCAGCTGAGACCTTCAGGAGCAACCAAAAGACATGACAGACCCAGAGAATACAGAGAAATYTGGCTTGGTACTAATGAGTGATGGTGCACAAGCAGTGAGTGATGTCTGCCTGAGAACTGCTGATGTTCAGTTGGGTGCTGTAAAAATCACTGCACCTGCCCCCAGAGAGATGTCTTTGCTCTGCCACTGTTTGGAGGAAGTCTTTGCCATACAGAGCTCAGTAGGTTAATGAGAACAGGGATTAATGGGAAAAGCAGTTGAGTTGGAAGAGAAGGGTTTTGAACCTAAGCTGTCTGCCATCACTGTCATTACAGTCAGTCACAGGTGTCAGTGGTGACAGCCSTTGGATAAGTACAGCAAGATGCTCAGATTCTTTGTTCTCATTCAGACAAACTCTTCCTGACTCCAAAGGAAGTTTGAGTGGAAACTGGATAAGGTGCCTGGTATTCTGCTTAAAGCTATTAGAGCTGGAAGTAGCCTGTCAGGGTGTTAGGGAGCACTACAACATGTCTATGAAGGTTGTATCAAAACTACACACAAGCAAAGGAGCTACAGGAAGATACTTATCCTTCATGAAAGAGTAATCATTACCAAATATTTCAGAGATTGCTCGTACTGTTGATTTCATGTCTGCTGTCTCTGACTGTGCTGCAAAAGGATTAGTAAGCTCCTGTGAGACAGCACCAATCTCCATGTCTATAAGCTCCTTCTCAGCAGCATTACTTCATAGCCCAGATATCTATTGCCGACCAGAAGCACTGGCCAGCCCACGAGACAAGCACAGTAGTCAGGGAATGGCTGATTGCAGACATCTGCCGTGCTCAGGAGCACTGCTCAGCTCCAGTGTTTGTGTTTAAACTCTTCTGTGGCGAGACAGCAGGCCTGACTCGCTCRGAGCCTGCTCATGGTAACAGTCCCCCAAGGCAATGACACACGGCTCCAGAGAGGAAGCAGGTTCTCTCATTTACAAACCATGCTCCCCCTCTGCTCTGCCAAATAACTGCAGTGTCTAATTGCACCTTCAAGAGGGGGTGAGTTGTGAGCAAAAACAAACKTACTTATGAATAAGTGCTGATTGTACCTTACACAGACTCTGTATTTTTTCTTTTTTCTGTCCTGCTTGCACTTTTAGCCACTGTCCCAGGCAGAGGAGWGCGTGCATCGCCCCAGGACTGCTCTTAAAGGGCAATGGCACTCAGGGAGGCAGTGATGTCTTCAGTCCTTCTCAGAACAASCAGAGCATCATGGTGTCAGGATCCTCAAGCATTGTATCCTCCTTGACAACACCGTGAGCCTGGCCCGTGGAGGGGTTGGTCTTTTGAGAATTGGTGTATCCCTAACACCACCTTCTTTCCCAAACAGCAATATTGAATGAGGCTTCCTCAAGACTCCAACAACTGGCCCATGAAGTGGTCCAAATTTCTAATATAAATCTAATTCATGGAAAGTRTAAAGAACCTTTACATCTGGTCCTTATCTTTCTATGTTGGTGCAATTAAAGCTGAGAAGCTGTGGTTCAGCACTTTCCCCCTGGTGTTTCCCTAAGGATTTGACATGGTGATATCAGAGAATGCCCTTCCTGGCATACAGGAAAACCAGAAGAGATAATCAGTTTTCAAAAGATGAGTTTACTTTGAAAACCAAATATAAAGTGGAAGGGCAAAGAATGAAGTTCTGCAACATGATCTAAAAACTCAGGAAACTGTGGCTTAAGGACAGTCTCCATTTAAACTTCCATCGTCAGTAGCTCTTTGAGCTCTCTGACTGAGAAGCACCAAAGTGGGTGTGAAGTACCAAAAATGGCAAAAACACAAGAAAAGTTATCTGACATATTTAAACTTTTTTGGCAAAAAATCTGTTGTATCAAGATTTCTTTCTGCATACCAAATGCTGGTKGTCTTGCCTGTATTATTTGGATTTTCATGAATACTAGTTTTACCTGTTTGRCATTCATTATTCAGGGGGTGGGATGTGTTGTCTGCATTTTGGTGTTTGACTGAACTGCTGAAAGTTTCTAAACAAATTAATTATTTGTGTTTAATACCCTTTTACTGTTATAGACGTAAGTGAAGAACTCACTTTTTTAAAATAGTGACATTAAAAATAAAGATTCTCTGTGTGAATATGGTCAAGGGAGAGAATTACAGACAAATTGTACACTGGAATGTGAACAAATATTCTCCAAGTCTGTGTTTGCAGCAATCAGACACCTCTCACTACAAGAAGGGCAGTCATTCCAGAATGTAGTGAAAGGCTCTCAGGTTTAATCTTTCAGTGTTTCTGTGCCAAACAGGTTCACATAGTTTGGACAACTTTTGAATAAGCATCAGTCTTCTGAATACTTATCTAAGACAAACTTCGAAAAACTTTCAACTGCCTCTGTTGGAACTAGTTAATCCTTTGAGCTAAAGCCAGTGCAGCTGGGTTTATTCAATTTTCTAAGGAAGAGAATTACTACATTAAAAAAAATAACTGTCAATAAATTTTTAAGAAAAAAGATGGGATGCCTTATTTAAGAAATAAGTCTTTGATTTTGAAGTTTTAGCCRTAACAAATACTATATTCTATGGACATTGAGTATTAACCTAGCAGATCACYATCCATAAGTGAACCTGACCTTTCTGAAACCAGAAGTGCAGGCCCCAGCTCTCAGTGCACCTTATCTAAAGTTACACAACACTGGCAAAAATAATCCTTTTCTGCTTTCTCTTAGAGCCTTTTCTCAGAAGAAATCCCATCTTTCTCACTGCCTAAGGAGCCAAAAGGAGGTGATCATATCAGCTTTTTGAGAATGCCAGTGCTCCATTTCCTTTTTTTCTGCTGCTGCTAATTGATGGTGAAGGATTTTTCCTCAGAGACTCTGACTTTATGTTCACTTCTACATTCATTGAAGCTCCCTTATTTTGCTTCTTTGTCAGAGCAACCTGCCTCACTATAAAAGTGTTAAAGAAGTAATTTACTCAGTGCATGAATGAAATTCAGAACTGCAATGAAGTTGTTTATGTGGACTGGAGTGCTCCCTCCAAAGAATAAATGTGTTTTCTTGACAGCTTCTCCATGCTTGCTTTGCTTATAAAGCCAAGGAAGGGGGGAGGTAAGGTGTCAAAACCATGCAGAGTTGTTCACAAAGTACCATGTCTAATTATATAGCAGATACTGCTTTTCATTCTGCAATAGAAAGATAACAAATCTTCCCCTTATTTCTGACAAAACTGAGTTGTTCCAGTCTTTGATTTTCTTTGAATTAGACCTTGGTTTAGTTCTGCATMCCAAATGCTTTCAGGTCAGCCAAAGAATGGACTTTAACCCCAACATATCTGRCTAATGCATCTTTTCACTGGGCTGTTTTTCTTCATTGGTCTTACTTCCATGAAACATACTGATTTAATCATGTGTTCAGCTGYTCCCCACTGTCTCATTTTCCTTTGAACTGGTGATCATTGTGTGTGCACTTGTTTGTGACTTGGACAGTCTTCCAAATGTTTTTGCTAAGGTATGCTTACATAAATGTATGCTCATGTCATTGCCTTCCTCCTTAAAGCAAACAAACAAACAAAAAATCAACATGTTACTGGAAAACTGAATAATTTAGAAAATAAAGCTTCTACTTCATGAATTCTTCCCCTCTGTTGTATGACCTTTCCTTTTCTGTCGTCATGAGATGCATCACTGTCTATCACACTTCATTTTCCTCAGGAAAAATCTTCATACTGTTTTTAATTCACTTTGCTTCAGGCAGAACTGATTTTTTTTTTCTTTTTTGGTCTTGTTCTGGGCAAGTGAAGGTCCACCTTGATGAAAAGATTTCCTCAAAGTTCCTCTACTGTTGGACAGGGTCAGAGCAGAGCTCAGATCTGAGTCTCAGGTATGGGCACAGAGACCCTGTTGGGGAGAAGAGAAGGTGTCAGCTGGCAGACTACACCTGTACATTTGCCATCCTTGCCAGCCCTTGCTCATGTAGGTATCCCAGGTACTTCCCAGTGACCTCAGTGTGAAGAACTGCAGACAGGTGGTGGTGAGTCACTCAAATTCACTCAGAGTGGGGCTCACCTCCTGAAATATCCCTGCTCTTCCTTCCCAGGCTCTGCTGCCTCCCACAGGCCAGYTCTTGTGCCATTCTATTTTTCTTTCACAGGTTTTTCTCAATGATTGAAATCAGAGGTAAGGCTTTTCTTTTAAAAACAGACAAGCATAGCCTTTGAGACTCCTCTGGGGACAGAATTTTCCAATGTTCCTTCAGGACTTTTGGTTACTTTTAGTAGTAAAATTGTGGGGGTTTGTTGGTATGCTTTTTAGGGGGGTTATGGGAGTTTGTTTGTTTGATCACATACTAACTATTGTATTCAAAGTCAGATTTTCATTTCAAAAGTTCAAAATTTGAAAGTTCGTGGATGATCACCTGGGGTACAAGGATATCTCTAATCCAGAATTATTAACACATCTCCATCTATCATGCCTTGTTTGTATATGGGGGTTTTTATCACAAGGTTGCTGAATGCTTCAGGTAGGAAGATAGTTTGATACACTGAAAAAAATTCTAAACTTCCAGATATTTATCTCATCCCAGCTCCAAACCTTTCACTCACCTCTTCCTTAATATAGTTTGTTTCCAGTGTTGCAGTGAGTTATCTGTCTTCAGGACATATTATGAAAAAGTGAAGGTAGGTCAGAAAAATCAAATACAATTCTGGTTTTAGCAAAGGSCTTTGATCTCAGGCATAGGCAAAGTAGAAAGAGATTAATGGACGTTACTCTTTCCTTGGATTCACCCTTTTGAAGCCACAAGACTTATGCAATATCTCGTATAACCTGCATCTTTGCTATGAGCTAATACAACATTCACATGACAGCAAAGCTCAAATTTAGCCCTCYAAAATCTGCTTGCTGAGGTCTGAGATGACGTGGGGGGAGTAAAACCTCTCTAATGCTTAAATCCTCCTGCTGCTTCAGAACAGTCAGCACCTCATTAGCCCAAGCTCTTTGTTTGATAGGAAATGTCAGCTCGCCACAGGAAATCTTCTGCACCCAATGGCAGGAGCATCTGTCTCCATCTAGTGTTCATCCCTCTGCACCTGGAACTCAGCTGCCCCATGGTGAAAACTGCAAACTGAGAAGGGGGAACGCTCACCTAAGTGTCATCCTCTAACACGTGAGAAGTCAAAATTACATGGTTGTCACAGTCAGAGGTAAAAGAGCACATYTAAAGCTGCTCGTGAGCTGCTGGGGCATTCAGGCCTCACCTCTGCCTTGCCCTAAAAGACTGTGAAGTGACAAAAAATGGTTGCAAGATCTTTCTTTTTACAGTRTTCCTCTACCTATGGCCAGAGTTACGTCCAGGCTCTTTCTATTGATTGATTGTGAGGGAATTTCTTAGTTTGAGAGGTGAAATGTTTCATTAAGGAAAAATATCATGGAAACATTTATAGGAATACTTTCCACTGTCGTTCCCAAAGTACTGGGTAAGAGTTACTCAATTTGCCTCACAATGTGACTGTGAAGAAGAGAGATGTCACACCCTTTGTGGATTGTGAAATCAAGACAATTTCCCCCCAAAACCTTCTGCATAGTTTAAGAGCATTTGAAGTGAAACCAGGGACAGACTTCTACCAAGGCAACCCTTGGCTCCAGAGGCCCAGCTTTCTGATTAATATTGATTAATAGTAATTGCCCAATCACTTATAAGAAGAGGAGAAGAGAAACCTGTRTACAAAGTGCTGGACAACCATTTTGTACTGGTAGAAGTRGGACCTGCAGAGAGTGGTGGRCCACACAGGTGCTTTTGGGAAGAGAGAGAGTTCCTTCAAAATATTTTTAGAGTCCTGAAAGATCCTTCAGGCTGCCTAGCTGGAATGGGATGCAGCCTGGAACCACTACTGATGAGGCAGCACTGAGCTATCAGCCACAGCAACAATATCTTGAGAAACTCAGGATGGGTACAAACACAAATTCTCTAGTTTTAAAATGAGAGRTAGAAGATAGATTCTGCAAGCTCAATGTGTAGTGGATCATGTTAAGAACCCTTGTGGGAGCCATGGTCTTTATCAGTCACTCTTGGTGAGACATTTGTTAGTCCTGTAATCACTAGCTGAAGGCAATTAAGCCCTAGCTCTGTTTCTTAAAACTTCCATGTTTCAGTAAGTGCAACCAATCCCAAAATCCCAGAGAATAATCTAAATATCAGTGGGAATGAACCCAAATGATTCTGATGAAAGCCAAGAGAGGCAAGCAAGGAAACCATGGAGCTGCATCATGTAGTTAGAACTGGTACCAGTTTACAGTATCTTAGCATTGTCTCAAGGCAAAACARATTTACAGCAACTGTAAACATGTTCAAACATCCCAGTTTTCTTGTCTCACATCCAAAAGTCTTCCCAAAACATATTTACCCACTGACAGAGAATGCTGAGGGCTGTAAAAGTGTGAGGGATCTACTGCCTTTCATGACAGGGACCAGAGAAGAAGGAAACACAGAGGACTTAAATGGAAAAGGAAATTAACAGATTGTCTGATCTGTGGGAACCTATTAGACCTTCAGGGAGTTCTTGAAGCACCGAGATATAGGGAAGTGGCACACAGGATGCTCCTGGAAGAGGTGGGGGAGTACAAGAAACTCCAACTCCAGCAACAATATGAGACTCCAGGAAACTTTACAATTTCACATTCCTTGTTTTTTTGAGAACTAGGTCTCTTTTGTTCATTCTCACTTCTCTACTGCTTGATCACTTCTCCCTTATTCTGGAGACTCATATGAATTACAATCTCCACCACTGAGTTCTTGCTGACCTGCAGTTAATGAGAACAAGGCAAAGACCATCCTTGAAAATATTGCAAACATTTCTGATGTTGGAAATCTCAGTGAGTGAAAATAGGTTAAAGCTCTCTGTAAGAAGAGAGGCACAGCATGGCAATATTTGGCATTTGGTATAAATTTTATTTTTGTATTCAGCTCCTCCCACCTACCTTGCCATTCCTCAGGCTTAAAWAATAAGTACTTTTTGTTTAGATTTTGAAACAGATTTTACTGGATCACTTTCATTTTGAACATCCCTTGTTAGCATTATGGATGTCAGGAGGTATTGTTTCCCCTGGGTGTTAGAGCTAAAGAAGAATAATGTGARCATGAGTTTTACAATGTCCAAGGACTGAATTTAAGCTTTATAATAAAACCAGGTGAGTTTTCATGCTTCTGAATTTCACAAGGACAATTTCACATGGTATCAATCACAAATGGGCATACTGCAAATGAAGTTGTTTTGGTTAAACATCCAAAAGCTTGGATGCATTTAGAAGCCTCRCTGGTTTGGAAATAGGCAAACTTTTTCATCAGATTTGGATTTCCTGAGCGTATTCCAGGGATCTTCTGTTTCAGCCAGCTCAGAAATGGTACAGAAATTGTCACTGGACTGTTTCTATGGTCGTGTAACTTGTTGGCAACAGACAGGTACATCATATGATTTTTTTTTTTTATTATCTAATACTAATATTAGTAATAGTAATCATTATTACTATTGCAACTGGTGTTAGTTGTGTGTTTATGTATGCCTTCCACATTTCAAAKTGCTTGAGCTCTGGAACAAGTTTGGGTGTTTTTCTGAACTACATTTCACCTTTGTAAACAGTACCARTAGTTCTGTTGACTAGGTAAATRCATATTTATGAGTATATGTACAGTYTGAAGTGMATGTARTGCTCAKGAACAGGCATTAAGTCCYTCATGTTAYTCCCAGGATAGTAAAAGCATTTGTAGTGGCACTGCTGTCTCATACCATGGACATGTATCACCARTCTTTTCTTGTGGAAATATCCTCAGCTGTGACAAGACAGTCCAGTTTCTGTGGCAATTCAACTCTCAGCTTCTTTGCTGAAGCTGCCAAGAAAGTTTGCCTGATGTGGTTTTGGATGTGAACAATGATAATGGCAGTAGTGGTARCAATGGCTGAAGTTAGTTTTGAGCATTTTTTGGGTATCTCACAATGCTGCTGCCCTCAGTTTCAGCAACATGCAGTGTACCAATCTGATGTTGTGCCAATTCATGCAGACAATCATCAAACAGCTTTCTGTTTTTAAAATGAAATTCTAATTGCTTGAGTAGCAGAGGTACCATATAACTGCCATGGGTTAACTAGGATTTTAGGACTTCAGTAGGGAAATACCAAATTACAGACCTCTCCACAAATCCCAGACTTTTCTTAACCAGTATTTATGCCACAAATTACTAATCTGTTTAGTACTTAAGAATGTCACATATGGCTTTTACTACTTTCMTGGTAACTCTTCTGCCCTGTAATGTAGGCATGAGGCCCTGAATAAGCTTATATGTGATATAAGGAGGCAGACTGACTCAAGAGCAGCTCATGAAATAATGACTGGAAAAAACAATGATCTGTGGGAATTCTGCCCRGATCTATGAGAACTGCTAGGATCACTTTTCCCAGACTAATGAGCCTTGGGCAGAAACAGTTTGAAATGTTGAAACCAAGAGCATTTTTGAGGGAGGACATTTTAGAAGAATGTCTTKAAACTGCATTTTGTAACTGTGGAGAATAAAGTGGAGACTGTGTGGGTTGARACTGTTGGAATCAGGATGCATCTCACCTAACTTCAGATGTCCTCAAGGAACACATTTAGTCTAAACTGGTCATTTATATTTCCTCTGTCAGCAGTGGAGAGAGACAAGCCTATGTTTAGCCCATATGAGAGACTTCTTGGTGACACCTATTTTAGGATATGGAGCATTGTCCTTGTMAGTGTCATTCATTCCCCACTCAAGAGCACCTAGAAAACTGTAATAGGCAGGATAATTATCTTGTAAGCATCGTCWCTAAAATTAGSRGATACAAAGTCTCCTTTTCCACCTTCCAGGAGAGGATACTAACTCCTGCATGCTGTGGCCTTTATGGTTGTAATCCTGCAGTACCAGTTTCTTGCTGGTATTTGGCTCTTGCCCCTGTGATGGGCTGAGGTGATGAACAGGCAGGCTGTATCCATCAGAATGATGCTGTGGTCTCTTCCAGGAGATGTTGCCTGCCTCTTTCTCATGASAGACCACAGGTCTTTAGTCCCCTGCACAATATTCCCATGTAATGAACCTCACAAAATACCAGTGTTTATCAGTGCTGCGACACCCATCCTTGACACTGTAGTTAACAATGCACAAATCTTTTTTTCCAATTTCATTATCATTGTGTATACATTTCCCAGAGACTCATGCCTTCTCCCATACTTTAGGTGCAGATCTTCCTATCGATTACAATTATTTGTGCTAACTGCCTGGGCCATACGAGGATTTAACCAAATCATCTGAATAGCATGGAAAAAGAAGTTGGATTCTATGGTCTAGGCAGGCATGGTTCTGGCCAAGGCAGCCACATTATTTTAATCATAGGAGGGGAACAGCAAGGAATATATTAAGAATAGTGTTTTGTATCTTCACTAGACAAATATTTTGAGACAGTTTTATCTTCATTCTTTAGCTGGGCAGGCCATTCAGCCATGACAGTCACACCCTTTGGCTCTAAACCAAATCATTGCTTTTTTTGCAGATTCTGCTATAGCTTCAGGCAGGGAGCAGACTACCTTAGCCAGCATTGGAAGGTGATGAATAAACATAGGTCTYTGTCCAGAGACTCTCTTCTCTTAAATATGAAATAATTGCCTATGGCAGTAAAAAAGGGGAATTCATCTTAATAATTTTGTAGTCAGTGCAAAGAAATAGTCACTCCCTGGAATCTTATCCTAGACAGGCATCTGGCACAAGAAAGTTGACTCTACTTTGAAGGTGTCAGTTTGTGCCAGAGTGATGAACTTAAGTGGGATGAAATAACTYATATGAGATGATGTGACTGGCAAAACTGGGAATCTTCCCAGAACTGGGAATCAGACTTTCTAAGCCCTGACCAAGTGGTGATATCACAAAGCATCCTTTCTGATTAATATTATTTAGCTTTAGAAGAGTTGCTGTTATCTTCTTTGTCTAATTAGTTGTGTTTATTTTAGCAGTGAAGGCACTGAGCAGATTGTCTGTCTATTGTTTCCAATCTGTCATGCATAATTGATTTTTCAGTCCACTGGAATTAAATATAAACAAATATAATATTTTTGATAAAACCAGAATGACAAAGTATCAATGTCAAACATTTGACAAACAAAAAAATGTAAATGAAGTTCATATTAAGTAAAATTCGGTATTTCAAATGTTTTGAAAAGAAAAAGAATATTCTATAKTTAAGCATTTGAGTAATTCTAATTCTTTTCAGGAAGTCTTTTGTTTTCTTAGCAAGTATAAATTGGCAAAAAAATGGTAGTTGTGCAAAACAACTGAGCTGTAGCATCAAATCAATATTTTTTTCAAAGAAAAGAGGTTCAATCAACTGGTTCTACATACTGGACCTGTAGAAACTGAAAAATGTCATCTGTACCTAAAAATGAAATTTAAAATAAATGTGCACATGTATTGCAATATTCAAACTAACATTCAGGTGAACCCTGTAAATCAGTGGGATCATTTGATGCAGTGAAAAAACCACCCTAAAAGAAACATTGGACTTACCACATGTTGTGGCAGGGAATCTCCCAAGCAAGTCTACAACAGATTTGTCAACAATTTATTCTGGCTACAGCAGGTGACTTAGACAAAGAGGAGGGAAGAAGGCCAAAAAGGTGCTAAAACCCCTCAAAGACAGGAACAAAGCCAACAAATTGCACTTGTATTTTTCATTTCAAATAATTCCTTTTTAGTGTCAAGAATCCACCAAAAATGATAGGATCTCTCTGGAGCTGTGCCTGAGCCCTTGGGACACCACTGTGCTCCTACAGCAACAAGTTGTCACTGTTTTCAATCTTTCCCTTTCTTGCTGTGATGTTCAGATCACTGATGCTCTTCTCCCCTTTGCAAAAGTGGTACAACAGCCTATCCCCAAAAGCCAGATAGGTTCCAACTACCTACATAAATCTACATAAAGTGAGTGGTATGGTGGCTTGCAAAACTAACCCTGATTCACAGGCTCCACCTGTGAGCTGTAAAATCGTAGCTTTTTTACAACGTTGCCTTGTAAATATTTTGGATCTGCTCTGACAAATCCACTTAGAAAAAAAACCCCACATCAGTGGAGTTGCCAGTTTTTCTGTTGTGCTTTTTCTTCTTTTTGTTTTGGGTTTGGTTTTTTGTTTGGTTTTTTGTTTGTTTGTTTTGGTGGGGTTTCTTTTGTTTTGTTGTTTTTGTTTTGTGGTGTTTTTGTGGGGATTTTTGTTTATTTGTTTGGTTGCGGGTTTTTTGGTGGTTTTTTTCCTGTGAAATAAATTTGCTATCTTTGGAATTGTGACAGCAAGTGTGAGTATCATCATCTTCCCAGAAAATTGCAAAGAGCATATGGACAAGTGTTTTGACATTACATACAAACAGGAAAAGAAGATTGCATATAATTATCTGGATGTCATCATCCTTAGAAAAACTTCTGGCAYCCCTTCACTCAAAATATTTGCTTCAGCCCAACCTCCACCAATGATTAGAACATGTTTTGTGATGCCAACAGATTGTTTGTAGGAAGTTTGTAAAGAAAAATATAATTGATGTTAAAAAGGAAAAAAATCCCTCTTAATCGGTTCCTCRTGCCAAAGATTAGCAGTGATGTTGACGTGTGCAACATAATCAGTCATAATCAAATCCTAGCTGGAATAGTACCTCAGATGTTGTTAATTGTATTCCTATTAGCCTAAATTTGATTTACCCATTAAATGCTGATGGAGGAGACAGAAACTTGTTCAAGATCCTGTATGTTTTCTGTTAGCAACCTAATCAAATGGATGGAAACACACAGAATTGTAGCACACAGTGGCAGATCAGAAATGCCCACAGGGGTTGAATTTCTGCCATGGAGACTTTGCCTGATTTTCCCTGCTTCTGGGCTTAAAGACTTCAGAATTTAGCTGAAAATGCTATCTTCTCTAACAGRTATTCAAACTATTCTTCCAGGATTTAACCATAAATTATGGAAATCCCTACATCATTCTTGTAGTACTTCATTAAATTCTAAGGCTTTTCCCTAAAAAGGTACAGATTCCCTGATATTTCTCTTGGCTTTTCCAYTGCTCTGRGATTTAGGTAGCATGTGCAGTTCAATATTGTTTCAACCCACAGCATTCAACATCTTTTTTGAAGTGAAAATATGCTTCCCTGCAACCTCCATCAAACATGCAAAGTTCACAGCCCTCTCTGAGACCTCCCATGTGGCTAGGAAGAATTTTTGCTGAAGTTCTCAGACTATACTTATTTTCCTCACCTCTGTTCACAATACTTTCACCATTTTGTCCACTTGCCCCTGCCCCATTTTAACCTTTTCTGCAATGGTCCATCAATACTACTTGCCCAAGATTTATGAAATAATATATAGGGAAATTTAAAAAAACAAACAAACAAACAAACAAAACTTAGCTATGGTTTTAAGAAGGAAGAAAATTTGGCAAAAACCCTTTTGAAAAGATAGCATTAACARGGAAGTTGCAATCTCTTCAAGTGCACATTTTCCAAGATTTGAGGTTTAACACTTTAATACAGTGTAAGTTCATGATCATACAATGGTTCACCATATACAGATGTTGTACCTGGCTTCACACTTGCATTTCTCCCTCCTTTTGTTTGATACAACTCCATGAAAAATTGACATAAATTTTCAAGGAAGGGCAGTTTCACTGTTTTTGCTTCTCTTCCACAGGTAGGATGCCCATAAAATACATTAAGATTATATAATGACTAAAATGAAACTTTCACAATACATAGTTAAACTTTGTGTCTTCATGCTTCCAGAATATAGGGTGATTGTGTATGCTCCTTCTCCTGCCAGATGCTGGCAAAAAAATAGCACCTCATTCAAAAGACTGGTGGGTAACAGTATCTCATTTTGATCAGCTTTATAAATGCAGAGGCCCATTTCCCTGGRCAGAAATGAACATCTGTTGTKAAAGAGGTATCCTTTGACCATTTCTTCCAGCTTATCAATTGCATTTTGKCCTTGTTTTCCATGGCTGTGATACACATTTTGCATTTCTCTGAGGTTAGTAAACTACAACAGGAATACTTTGCATCATGATCTAGGACAGAACCTGTCTGACCAAAAGTCCCCAGTGTCCTGCTCCAGCAGTATTCAACATGGATAAATAGAGAAAAGTATAAACAGGGATGAAGAACATAGAAGTATTTTACAAGAAAAATCTGCCTTTCTATGACAGTTTGTGGTGAGGTGCCTCTTGAATAAAAAATGCTACCTTTGTATGTAATTAATGTCTTGGTGGGTTTTTCTCCCAGACTAGTGCAGAAAACACCTGAGTTGGGAAGGAGAAAGTTCCGTTTAATCTAGTACCTTACCTCTCTCAAAAATAGTTTGTGGAATTTTTGACCTTGCTATTACTACCTAGAGTAGGTATTACACCATGCATCATGACTAGTACCATTCCAAAAAGTGGTTACCTGAATTGAGAGCACTTTTTTCTCAGCATGTTGTTGTGAATGTGCTTTTTGTTTTTTGCAATTCAATTTTAAGCATCATCTTGCATAAAGAGGGATCAGCAGAAAATCATTTTTAATACATATTCTGTGTTTTTTAAAAAAGTCTCTATATGTGCAATCATTTGGGAACATGATTCGTCTCAGTCTTGAAACATGGTTTGAGTCTGGTTGCCAAGTTGCTCTTTCCTGTCTCTCATGTTACTGATTCTGCAGCTGGGCTGCTGAGTACCATCTTCTATTGACTGCTGYTGTGCCAGTGTACAACAACAAAACCCATGTAGGTGTAGTTTAGCACAATTCGTTCAGGCTCAGCAAGCAGCCATTGTCCCTTTGGTGCTCTGCTGTTGCACCAAAAAAACAGCCTGAAAAACTTCAATGCTCTCATCTGAAATCTTTTCCTTTTGGTTCCAAAYCCATGAGGTCTTTAAGACTGGTGACACCACAAACAGACCAAGAGCCTTCTACACAGTCATGCCAGAATGCCCAAGATTTTCTTGGATTATCTCAGTATTTAGGGATTTATTTAAATATTTATTTATTTGTACTGCATGAACACAGCCATTTCTAGTAGAGAAATGGTGATGCAGAGTAGAGGAACTCTATTATATTAGTTTTAAATTTACACCATCATGGTATGTTTAGACTGCCACGGAATATAATGTTTTTTATACACACAGACCAAAAAACTCAAGTTATCTGCCCAACCCTTCACCCAAACACACTGAGCTACAGCAAAACTCCAGCATGATTTTAAAGTGTTCAGAATTTGAAAAAGAAAGCCCCTGCCTAGCTGCAATTTTTTTTTCTTTGTACGATCACTTCTACTTGCTACCAAAATGCCACTTATGTGCTGCAAGAAAGAGGCTGAATTATGATAAGAATTTCTCATCTGGCTAGGAAGCTGTTAGGTATTTTGTCTTTCCTCCCCATTTCTTTACTCTGCCAGACAATCTATGGGAAATCTTCCTCAGCCAGTGGTGACCACAGGTCAGTTATGGTCCACAGATCAGTAGGCAGTGTTTCTTAGCAAAAGCCATTATATTCTGTTTTGTTCATCTTAGAAAGCAGGAGTCATGGGTTCTTGAGTCATTCACCAAGGGAATGGGATATCATAATTATGTTAGTTACATCATCCTTTTCTTCTGCTACTGCATACCATCTCCTCTCCCATTTTCACAGCCACTCTCTGAGGACAGCAGTTGCTGTCCAACATGTTAAGAAAGACTTAATGTCTCGATTTTGTAACTTTTTTTTGTCTCCTGTTTATTAGTATGGGAAACAGAATTTTTCAGATTTTATCACTAAACTGAATCTGAAAAATGGATTTCCTGTCAGTGTGGCTTTTGTCAGTATGGCACTGTCAGAAATGGTTTTCTTGTTTTATTTTACACAGCACAAAGATTTTTACATGCAATTTTTGAAGTTAGGATAGACAGTGTATTTTTCATTCGGGAACACAAATAGAAGAGGGAAAGCCAGGGGAAAAATAACAATAAAGCCTTTAAAAATGTTTAGTTTGCAACATCAATGAAACTTATACTGAAGGAAATAGAAAAATCAATTTTTATTTMATTAACTAAGATCAGATTTCAAAAGTATCTGGGGAAATTGTGCWGTGAATCTCATTCTCTATACTCAGTTGCTGGAAGGAAACAGATGCATTTGCAGGTACCAGGARGACCTACACAAACTGCTTTCAGTGCTGCCCCAGTGCCCTGTTAAGCAAGCCAGTCTGCTYCCAGAAAACGTCTACCACTTCCAAAAGAAAATGGTCGTTTCCTCTGAGCACCCCATATCCAGTTGTTCAGCTATGACTCCTCCAAGATTAATGGCACAGAGTCCTGGGTTTGATGTGCTGAATCTCAATTCGTTGGCTCCCAAAAAACAATCAGTAGAGATTTCAAACATAATGAAAGAGGTTAAGTGCTTAAGTATTTCCGAAAACCCAAGGGAAAGTCGGTTACACAACACATTCTGAAATCAAGCCTCTGGTGTGCCAATGCTGGTAGTGGTGGCATGCAATCTTGGGTGAGATTTTTCCAGCAGCTCTTCAGGATCAGACACTTCCTACACTTTGTCAAGTCTGGCTTTTAGGCATTCCTAAAATGCAGGGGGATCATGAAAAAATCTGTGCAATGAGGAACTTGCSATGTGGTGAAAGGAACTCAAACTAGGTCCCTCCCTGAACAAAAACAGATGGAAAAATACAGACAGACCACATCAGTGCTCCATGACCTACATCAAACCACCCTCCCAAACATCTCCTAAACCAGTACAAGAACCACATCAGAATAAACTTCCTATTGCTGAGATCTGTCAGACCAACAGCTTACAAGCATTGGGGCATGACCCAAAAGTGGGTCACCAGAGGACACCCAACTGGGTTTCATCCCACCAACTGAAAGGGCAGTAAATCCCTGTGGTTGCTAAAACCAAGTTGGAATTTTAAGCCCAGTGAGAAGGAGCAATTCTTTCCCTCACCCACACCTTCCCTTCCTGCTGTAGCTGTGCTTGCCTGGGATTCCATCTTCACTTGCCACAGCAAAGCAGATGACCAGCTCTTCAGTTGCCCTCTCAGCTCCCTGTTGCTCCTGTTCAGCACTGACCAAGTGTCCACATGATGCCACAGTACTGTGACAGAGCACAGGTGCCCACGTGCTGAGGAGCACAGAAATAGCCCACAGGAACAGCCTATTCCATCCCGTGATTTGCCAGGCAAGCAGCCTCCAGGGTTCCTCACCTTGCAAACTCAAGTGTAGCAAATTCTGGGGCCTCAGCTCATGCTTAAGATTACCAAGCCCACTTGTTTACTTGTTATTATTCCCCACATRAGTGGCCAACTGCTCATAAAGTAGGACAATGTTTATATTAGATATGACACTTAAAATGTTTCTAGTTTTGTTAAATCAGAGAAGGAAGATAGCAAATGCAGTCACACATGAACATAGTAAGAGCTTCCTAGCCAACTCCTTCCCTAAGAGCATATGAATAAAAAAATTTAATGGAAAAACTAAGAAAGTTGCTAGGCCACCAATCAAACTGTGAAGCCCAGCATTAGAGGATCCTTTCAGTGTTTAACAAATAGAGCTGACATTTCTCTAGCTGACAAAGGATTTTCTCAATGGAACAGATGGGAGATTTGTCTTCCAGACTTTTCTGCATGGGGGTAAGTCAAAATGCAGCCATTTTTACTTTATAATAGTTTTAATAAGTACCAACAAGAAAAATAAAAAAATAAAAAAAAAAAAAAAAAGAGTTTACTTGCCTGGAGCACTGTGTTCCTGTGGTAATTGCAATGCAAATAGAGAGTGAAAACAGTGTTCCTGCTTCTGTTTATATCCTAAAGAAATGGGCAGATAATAGCACATGAGGAAACAAGACAGCAGAATCTAAAGCAAAGTTTACAACACATAAGCTGTTACTATGTTTTCTCTGAATACCACATTAGAAATTCCGAGGCAAATCCTGTTGTATCACAACTGCTGGCACCCTACTAGAGTTCAGTGGGGCAGGGGCAGTTAATGGTATTTGTGTTGGAAGCACAGAAAGCACTGTTAGTTTCCTAAAGTGAGGGTTGTACCTAGTGTTGCACTAACACTGCTTTTTTCTCTTCTAAAACAGCTTTAGGCTCTAGTCTCAAGGTTTTATAGGTTTTATGGTGTTGACTTACTGTGACATCCYTCAGCAGCTGAAGCACAGATAACRCTAWCTTGCAGATAACAAGCATGCATTGGGTAATCCTTTTAAGTTCTTTCCTAGATTATCTCCCAATAGTAAAAGTGCTTAAAAATTAATCATTCTTTCTGTTGTGTTTTGCTCAGAAAATCCATACTCTTCTTATCAGGAGTCAATAAAAGCTTTCTCAAACATTAAGATAAGTAYGGCAGGGAGTTTTAAAACATTGCCTGAAAGGAATTCATAAGTATATACTTTGCATGACTAAGCTTCTCTGTTTTACTACTGGGCTCTGGATGGTGACGTTGATACCGTATAATTGTGGCTCAAAACCACCCTGCCCCTTTTCTGACATCTCTCATGCTGTATACCCATTCTTGATGTGGTTTTCATGGTGTTCACAAGATATTAATGAGGTCTTGATGTGTTTTGTTGCTTTTTGTTGCACCAGTGATACAGTTTGCTCGAGATTTATATGAGTGTTTTGATTTGGATTTTTGTCAGGGAGAGATCTGTTTTGAGTTCCTGTCAGTTGAACGCGTATATATTCATCATTGCTGGGAACAGCTTATGATTTCCTGGGATCCTGAGAAARGCAAGAAGGGAAAAGCCAAAAAATATTCTGTCTTTGGAGAATAAATCAAAAAAAGCATATGGTGTTTAGATGATTTTATCTGAGAGGCAACAGTTTTCTCAGAAGAGCTCTAGAGTCATGCACAAGCATAGTGACACATTCAGCTCAAGGCAATACAGATCTGAATGCTAGACTCAAAAGAGGTAGACAGCTGCTGTGGCAATTTACCAGGTGCACCAATCATCTTCCTGTCGTGGAATATATAAACAAAATTTAAAAATTCAGTGGAGCCCATTAYTCACTCTTTGCTAAACTCATTTCAGATCTCCCATTTTAAGAAATCCTGCTGTTTTGGGGTGGCAGTGGTGATTAAAAAAAACTCTCTGGTCCTCACCTTCTACCTGCCTAGAATAAGGGGGGAAACCACATTCCTTTGTTCTCTACTCCTTTCCATTAGGTACTAGAGAGTATTCCTCCAGCGTCTTTTTGCTGCCCAATCAGGCACTTTTTGTCCTCTCAGTGTAGTCACTGAAGATAATTTGAGCTGATTTAAATTRAAACTACCATTACATTATGCTCATGTCCCAGGTTGCAATGTAAGATGTGCCCAAAGTACATATTCTATTACCATCTTCATGGGTTGTTGGAACCAGGTGGGGCAGTGTTTTCCCTGCCCCCTCCCTCAGGACTATCTGCTAATGGCCCATCAGTGCCCTGCCCAATGACTCACAGGTAACTCCCCTCAGGAGCCATCTCTGCTTAATGGGCAATCAAGGACCCATTGTGTGACTCATAGAATGATATCAGCCCATTGTGAGATGCTCTGCCCAGTGGGGAGGAGCCAGGCATTCCCACCTGGATATAATCTGCGGTTTGGGACAACACAGGCTGGATTCCCAGAGGAGAGGAGCTGCCAGATCTTTCTACAGGATCACAGCTTCAACAAGACTGCTTCATTTGTATTGCTATCACCACCCTAACGAACAGGGTGTCAGGTTGTATTCTGCCTCTGCCAAGGGTCTTTTCATTTGTTCCTTTTACTATTATATTTATTTTATATTTTTCCTATTAAATTGTATTTCTGACTTAGTCTCTCACTGGTTTTGCTTTCAAACCAGTACAACTCAATTGAGCAGATTTTCACTGAACCATGTTGACGCTGTTTATTTATCTTCAGGACTCAGCTCTGGTTACATATGACAGAGTTTAACCTGTAGAATGTTTACTATAGTGAGTTTAAACCCTGGAGGATGGCAAAACTCTACATTTTACTGACCATGCCATGCCATGCCGTGTCATGACAGACTACCCTAGTTCCTTTCACTTCCCAGAACTACATGTTCAGTAGTWTCTCTGCATTTGGGTGAAATCAAGAGGTCCATTGCCCCTCTTTGAAGCTGGATGTAAATTAACCACAGACACTGTTCTCTGGGATCTGTCTCACCTTCCTTTGGTCTCTGTGCCCCYTTTCATACCTCACCTCCCCTTGAACCTGTGCAGCATAACATGGAAGGAAGAACCACAGCTAGACACATAAGTATGATATACACAGTGTACTTTCMAAACTCTTTGGTGCAAAGCCAGCAYTGGGTTGTTGAAAACATGATAGAAGGCTGTTACTTACTATATTCCAGCTGCTGTCATTAAAAAAAACATGCTGCTATAAGTAAATGCTAATAAAATATCACATTCCTTCCCTCAGTAAWAAATTAAACAGTTTGTGAAAATATTACAGAATGAAAAATATTTGGGAGTATCTGGTTTTTCATAAAACAGCTGGACCTACAAGTTTTGCAATGCATAGCACCATGTCCACATATTTTGAAGCAGAGCATAGTGGTTAATACCCCGTTGGTTGTTTTATCCTTGCTCACTTCTCACCACAGAAGCCTACTGGATGGATAAGCTCAAAAAGGAGATAAATAGRAAGTATAGAAGTAATACAGTAAATAGAATTAGGCATTAATAGCTAGGAGATCAGTGATCTAATGCATATTCATAGAAAGAGGCTCCCTTCCTRTATTTCAGATATTTGCACTAGTTTCTGTGCTGATCCAGTGCTGTGGTATTAGATATCCCAAGTGCATGAAATCCTGTTTTCTTCTCCCTTTGAAGTTCTGGTATGACTTCAAGGGGAAAAGGAAAAGGCTGGTAGAGCTTTTGAAAGGCTTACTGCAGGATCGGTGAAATTGGTAATTATTAATATTAATTAATAATTACATTTGTAACTACAAAACARAAAAGGACTAAAGCCTATTGCAGAGGAAATGCTCACTAGAATTCTGGGTTAGGTACATCATTGGTCTTGTGCCATATGTATGGAGGTTAGGCTAGAAAAGAGATTAAGCAAAGATTATTAATTCAGAGTCCACCTTCCTGAAAAAACAAGAGATCAGGCCAAACTGAAATTGATGCCCGGTGATTTCAATGATTAGATCATAGTCTTATGATATGAGGCACATCACACAGTAAACTGAGCTGGGGCCAAGAATAATGAACAGAGATCTCATTAACTGAGATTCTGCARGTTCTAAATTTTACTAAATCATTTTAATGTCACCTCTCACCACTAAGTGGCAAAAATAATACAGTGAAAGCACTCTGTATTTGCAGTACCAGACATGCCTAGCATACTCCCTATGAGTCCACGGAGATTATAAAAATACAGGCAAATATTTTTAATCAGATCCAATTAATTTATTCTTAATCCTTTCCAAGTTTTTTCCAATAATAATACTGGTGCTGTCCCTGTAAATTTTTTATCATACACAGGACATAATTATTTTTAAAGCTATGGGAATGCATATGTTTTGCAAATGTGTAGAAAATATGGGCAAGGTTATAATTTAACATGGACTAAATGGAAMAAATTTTAATCTTGCAGAATACTTGGGCTCACAGAACTCACTGTTCTGTGTAACAAACAATTTTTAGTTTGCCACAATGCTTCAGCAAATKATAGTTTAAAATCTTGGGAGCAGCAGACTTACGGTGTTCAAAACATAACTGTAGTAGAAAATCCGTGGCTATGTCAAAGAACCTTCTCACGTTTTTTGCCTCTATCTGCTGTCCATATTTGCTTTGCTGGTATCCTTCTAGTCTGATCCTTGTAGAAGCAGATCCACCAAGGAGAAATGTCACACAGAGTTGGARAACCCTTTTAACAGAAAGGAGGATCATGGAAATATGTAACAGGAAAATGGAGTACATCATTCCAGTGCTAATGAATAAAATGAGAGCAAATTTATGTAAATACAGTCCAAGTAACAAAATTTATAAATTTTCTTTCTGGAAGCTGCATGAAGAATGAGCTGTAGACGAATTATGATCTAGYTCAGCATTAACCACCTGGTGGGACAGGAAAAGGTATTAGTTACACAAAACTAGTGTGTAAAATTCAGTCTGCTTTTAACCACATTTTATCAAGACATCTCTTACTTAGGGATATTACTTCTGGCCTATCAGGCATTCTCACAGACTAGAAATTTTRCTACTTTTCAGGAAGAAGCTACATCAGTGATGACTGGATGAGACTAAACCTAGCAATAGCAGCAACAATAACAACAGATATCATATTTCACAATCTGGAAGACTATCTGTTCAAAGATTATCTCATTTCTTAGACCAGGAATAACACCATGCTAGACTTCCTGCAGAATGTCATTTTGTTTTAAGCATGTTGATTGCTCTTACACTGACTTTTTTTAAGGAGGCCAACAAYGTCATCCTCTATGTCAAAGGAGAAAGTGGATTTCAGTCATTGGTTCCTTCCTCTCAGGTGACAAAATCCTGTGAAGCTAAATTTAAGCATTTCCAGCTTTATTTCCAGATAATTGAACTTAAGGGAAGGTAGAAATCTATCTGGAAAAAACAGTAAATTTTAGTTGTGTCAGAATTTTCTTGCTAATGACCCGTATCCCAGCCACTGATTAAGTGTGGAACATCTACAGAAGTCAAGAATAGCTTTTCAGCTCTTCTCCCTGAAGCTGGYATCTCCTCAATGACTGCAGGGGGAAGAGATTAATTCTCCTTGAGGGGGGACTGCCAGAGGACAATATTTTGTGTTTGGTGTTTCAGGTGGTAAGTGATCTGTGATTGATCCAGGGAACTTATTCCAGACCTCTCCTGGCACTACCACCCTCTGTAAAATTTCTGCTGGATCCTGTGACCACAGTCATATTCCACAAACACTTTGAGCAACTCTAGACCAGCTCTGCCAGGAAATTTATGATGTGCCTTATAGGAAATAAATCTTTTTGTGTTTGGAACAGTCTACTTCAGTCATCAAAATCAGAAGAGTCTGGAAATCAGAAAGAACAGCAGAACCACAGGCAATTACCTTGGCTCTTTCATTAACTGAAACKGCTGAGTTAAGTAACAATTAGGGCTTTATCATCTGTAGTAAAATAAGCAGATTGTCAAGTTTTCTGTGAAATTTCTTCTCTTTTATGAAATTATGGCCATGAGATGGGTAGAGGCTGCTTTTTGGCTGGTGTGTTACAGGCACTTGTATGACCCTCTGCTCATTCTGCATCTGGAGCAGGGAGGACAGGCACACACTGACCAACCTGGGCCCTCAGCCAACAACAAACCCCTCCCTGCCACACAGAGACCAGCCCCCAGTTAAGGAGACTGTCAGYRGGAGGTGCAGAGATACCTGAGATCTTTAGCTCCTTTTCAAGTCACCAAGATTCAGGGAAGAGCAAGATGCCTGCGGAATGGAATACCCTCTCTGTAGCTCAACATGTGTCAGTCTGTAGTCTATTTTTCACCTGCCCATTCAAAATGGAGTGACTGCAAACAAGAAGAAAAGGTCGTTTGTCCATTTACAGCATATCCAGCTCACACACCAGATCTGGCAGAATTTCATCACAAAATACCTGCATTATCATCATGGCAGCATATGAAAGCAAAACACTTTCATGTATTTTTAAAGAATTGTCTCTTGTTCATTGCAATTAACTGGCTTTTGTGAGTATAAATTGTGTATACAATCATAGACATTATAAGTTGGTTATATGTTTCAAACTCAGCTCCTTGAAATCAGTGCAGCCRCTGATACCAGCAAAAGAAATAAAAATGTTCCTTCTCTTGTGAGAAAAAAGCCACAAAAAATGCATGTATTATTTTACATTTACATGAGTATCTTACATTTGAACATACTCACAACCCAGAGAAGTGACAGTCATAATAATGATGCAGATAATTGCATCATACTCACAAAAAAGATGTTACTTGGAAACAATTCAAGTTTTTGACAGAAGCATATGGCATTTATGATCTAATTATTAATGAATTAATGTCAAGCCTGTGATTCAGTATTGAAAGAGCCATATGTTCAAATTTTTCTCTTATGCATCCAGTGATAATCAGCACGGATATTCACAGTAATAACATCAAGACTTAAATACATCAAATGTCATGAAAAACTGTAAATGCTTATCCTATCTCTGTAACAAAACCATCTGAACTTCATACATATGCAAAGCTGGTCTGGAGATACAAAGGAACCAATATTCATATAGAAGAAACAGATKGTGTTATCTTTTAAATTGTTTACTGCAAGATATCTTTCCCTTAGTTTTCATTCTTTGAACCATGGGGTAATATTAAACTAATCAGTCTTTAATCAATGTGTTTATTACTCCTAACTAGAGTCACATAAAAATTCAAAAGCAATCAATWATAACAGCAGAACAAGTAGATCTCCTGATCTATTACTCTTCTATTCAACATTTTTTTCTGTATAAAAGTACAATACTTCTTAATTAGCACCTGTTTCCATGATCTTGGAAATATCCACGTATAAAGTTTCGTTCATGTGTTTGCTTTGTAAGTTGCTTCTGAGCTCCTTTGAGATGAAAGAATATCTAAGTTTATGTATACAAGAAGAAACATCACCATGTGATTTGCAGGTGTACCTGCAATTTTTTACATTGAGAACTGTCAGATTAAGGAGYTAAAACAAATCTATGTAATAACAGCAAATATTATATTGTAAACATTACTGAATAATTTCATTCCTGCCATCAGATCACAAAATTGATTAAGGAATTTTTCTTTAAAAAAAATCCTTAGGGAGTTTAAGTGTTTCACATGGAGGATTTTAGGTGCTTTGCCTGAGTTTTGTGCCCTCTGCAAATCCTCAGCCAACATGGCAACCTCTCYCCAGCATACTCCTTGCCCAGCCACGTACCTCTGCCTGCTCCCCAAGGACTTTGATCGGCTTCCAGCTTCCACTTTGCAAATCACAACTGCCAGTTATTTGTTGCTAATCAAACACACATTTTCTTATGGCAGCAGTTGTTCCAATGGACCTCAAAAGAGCTCAGGTTGTTCTCAGGCCACAGTTTGGATAGCCACTGATGGAAATTTCCCTGAGGGCTTTAATTTTCAAGGCAAACTGTTCATGTAGAGGCGCAGTCAGGGAGCAATTGGCAGGGTGCATGTGCATTGTATCTGCAAGCACCCCACAGCAAACTACATGACCCAGACATCAGTTTCCTTTAAAACCATGGCTCTTTCATAGTGCTGCTTGTCTCTTAGTGTCATTACTTGTCTTTGGGAACTTGATTCCTTGTACAAACAGAGCAGCTGACATTGAGATCACAGTCAAGCTACAGGTATCTGTTATTCTTAGTGAACTTCAACAACACTGGACTTTTTGTAATGAAGCTGGGCACCAAGTTCAGACTGTGCCCAGTAAAAGTTCCTGCAGGTGAAACAACCATGGACTGGGAGAATCAGCCTTGCCAGTAAATTACTGTATGACACACCTTTCTTGTAGAAACAATTTTCACAACAAAAATGGGCCCAAATTCTGGCCAGGTTTGGGCTGAAAGTTCTGCTGGTCATCCTTTGGTCAACAAGTCAGGAATGCTTCAGGACAGTCTGTTCTGCTTCTCTTTTGCAAAACAGATTGCAGTGGGACACAGATGTTTATGGGTTGTCATACTGTGAACCAAGTATCCTATCAAATTACAGCCCTTGGTCCACAGAGTGAGTGTGCCACTTCAGTCACATCTCAGTGTGTTTTCCATGAAAACTGTGGTATTTAAATTTGGGTCCACCCTGAGGATCCTAACAGGACATAATTAAAAGGATTGTGTCTTGCCCAGGGTCCCACCACCACGGGCAGGCTGCAGCCTTTCAGGGTAGTGCTTCCAGGAATCTCTTTGATGTGATTTGCACTCACAGAGGAGCATAGTGTGAGTGCAGAGSTTCAGACCATCTGCAATGTTTGTGCAAGTGGGCACGAGGATAAAAAGTCTCTTTGTTTCCTGCCCTCATCTGCTCCCACACTCAGCTTTCAAATGTGGGTGCTGGATTCTGATGGCACTTTTCAGCACCTACAGTGACGTGACTGATGCACTTTGAGATTAAACTGTGTAGCCTGTTTGCTAGACTGAGATATTTTGTGTAGAGTCTTATGTTTAAAAATTCATCAGATGTTAAAAGTTCAAAGTGGTTTCAAATAATCTACATCTCGAGAAAGAGTCTGTAAGTGAGCACATTAGGGCTTCATTTCTTCCTGTGCCACCACCAATAAAAGCCTCTTGTTTTAGTTTCCTTAGCTAGAAAAACGCAGTAACAACTKAATCAAATGTATCAAATGTGCCATTCACAGCGTCATGATGCTGAGTAGTCAGAAGCCATTACTTTGTTATGATGCTGTATTTCATTCCAACATTTCTCTCTGCTGCCTCAGGAACAAGGWTTCACCTACAGATAAGAACTTTTTTTAATCTGAGTGTTAGTAGCCTGGAGTGAATGGTACTTTGTTTTCCTTTCACAGTAAGGTCAGGGAGTGCAGATCTGCCCCATTAGATTAAGAATTAACTGCTAAGGCATCTGATGCTCAAAGGAAACAATATGTTAGTGCAAAAATCACAAAGRTCATTGTTTTCACTCTCCAGCTTCCAAATATTTACTCTGAATAATTTCTTCATCACCAAAATTTCAGAATTTATATCCTTCCCCCYGTCTAAAAGGCACAACTGGGAGCAAAAAGACAGCCTACATTGTTGTAAACCTCTTACTCAATGGCTCTTTCKCCAATTATCAAGTGTCAATTGATTWAAAATTAACTAAATAAGCTATCATTTTTGTCTCACCAGGAAGAAGGAAGGGAGAAGTTGCCTCTTTAGCTGTGCCTYTTTGTTTCATCACAAAGCCAATAATTTTAGGTGCTGCTCTGCACCCAGAACCTCCCACAAAGGGAGTGCTGCACCATACCCAGCAGTAAGTACAGAGGGCAGGGACAGGTAAGGGAAGGAAATTTATGGTTCAAATTCTCCTGGTATGAACAATCCAGAGGAAAGGATGCAGAGGTGTGTCTGCTTCTGGGGAGCTTGTGGATATTTGCCTTGAATGTATTTGGTTTGAACATTGATATCATGTGCCACAGCTGCCTAACCTAAGAGAGGTTTGGCCTGTCATTCCTTAAGCAGGACAAATTTTAAGACTCTAAATCAGCAACTTTGTCTTTCCATATGTTTCTTATTCAACCTAATGTGCAATTTCCTGTTAAAATAAACTTGGCTTTGGGATAACAGAGAAAGATAATCAAGGCAGCTCACTATCCCACATCAAACTCCTCCTTTCCTCTATGTTAACATTTTCTGGCTTGGGTCTGATGCCATTCTGAGTGTTCCTGCTGTTAAATACTGTTTTCTTTCACTGTCTCACACTCCTCTTTCCCTAATCATAAGGTTGTTTTACTTGTTCTCATATAACCGTAATATTGTTCTGTCACTTCCACCCATGCACAAAGAATGCCTTTGCAATGGAAAGAGATGCTGCAGGGAGAAAGCAGAAAGGAAAAGGCAGCAGAAGTGTCCTGAGAGGAAATTCATGAGTTGGCCCAAARACATAAACCCAGAGGAAGGGCAGACCACCCTTCATGAGTCCCTCACACCTAAAAGAGAGTGTGCAGCGTTTCTGTTGGAGGGGGCTGACATGGAGGACTGAAGTGCAGAAGCTCTATATAGATTTGGGTYATAGTAGTAAGCTCTAGAGCATGGACAGGACGTTTATATTGCCCAACCCAACGTTGCTGAGGTGTCCAGAGGCCAGTGGTTTGTACAGTGGGGCTGTCCTTCTCCCAGAAGCAAGTTTTAATATTTTTTAAGAAAAACATTTAGCAGAAACCCTTTCATTTCAAAAAAAACCTGATGTTGACCACACTAAACATTAATGATTACTGTACAGCTGAATAATAATAGTAATAATAATAGTAATAATAGTAATAGTAATAGTAATAGTAATAGTAGTAATAATAATAATAAAAAATTAATTTGCTAATTAAACACATTTGCAAGGTGAACAAGAGTAATGAAACACTCATGAAAAGATCATCTTAGAAAGTGGCCAAGAACGTAGAATTCTGACCTTTAAGACTGAATGTTGCCCTCTGAATGAGTCTGCTTTTGCTAACCTAGAATACAACACAAACTCCCAATAAATGGGCACTGGCTAAGGAAACAAAGAGATCCCAGGAATGAGACTGCTGCCTTCCTCCCAAAAAACCTCCTGTTATCAAGGGAAGTGAGTGGTCTGGAAGAAAATTTGTTGATGTCTGTCTTCCCCRAAGGTACTTCAAACAGTAAATGAACACACAAGATCCCATGTTTATTTTCTTTTAAATATATTTTTGAAAATATTGTGTGATCCAAAATATGTGTTTTTCAATTTTTCATGGCCCGGCCGTGAGTGATGTATTTTATCCATATTCATAACAGTGTACAAACTTTCTATTCATAGCTCTCTCCACAGCATAAATTTGGGTGGGCATGCTGGAATTTCCTTCTGTGGCATATGGTAATCCTTTACCTGAGGGCTTGCTCCAAATAAATGTTTACATTCCTCTGACAGCTCACTTGAAATGTAAAGGAACAAGGTATGTGAGTCTTCCATTAAATAACTGACTGCATTTACATGTTTGGGGGAGGAAGGCACATAGCGTTCCTACACTGGACTGGCTGCAGGAATGTCCAACCTTGTTTCCTCTCATAAATATTTCATAATAGAAAGGACCTTAAAAATATGCCAATCCAAACTGCGGATTGACCCTTCCAACTCCAGGCACCATAGCTAGGAGGGACAGAAATAAACACCACAAGTAAGCAGTGCCTGCAGCGGGCAGCCATCCGTGGAAACCACAGCCTCCTCTTTGGTCCTGGGCACCATCGCTTCATTCGGAGGCTATTCCAGGGAGGGCTGCCTGAAAGGGAGGGTGGTGGGTGGCAAGGGTCACACATCAAAGGTGCAAAGAAGGGTGGAAACGATCTGGAGAAAAACTTCCTAGTCTGGGATWGGGTTTCATTTTATTTTATACAGTTCAAGCAAATGATGTTTTCACTGATGTAGATGAAAGAATGCCCCAGCAGCTAGGGATAAGCACACTGAAGAAGTAAATAGCAAAAATGTCCACACATAGTGATTATATCCAATTACAGATGTAAACGTGCCACTGTTTGCTTATTTGAGTACCAGGTCTACTCGAGCTCCTGTGATTCCAGCTAGTCATATGGGGTTTCTTTWACCTTTTAATCATTATTCATACCACCAGGGCTATTCACTTGGCCTCCCTCCTTTAAGTTACTACCAGACTGGGGCTGGCAGGTTACCAGCACATCCCCAAGAGAAAGAGCAGCACAGGAAGTAAGGAGTTTGTTATTCCACAGGAATCCAAACCCACAGCTTTCTCTGGTCACTCCTGCCCAGCTTCCTTGGCAATTGAGTTTTAATAAGATATCCTACAGCTGCCTTCGATATCCTTTGCTGAGGGGGCATGATGTTTAGCCTGGCAGGAAGGTAAAATACAGAGGTTCTTTCTCCTCTGTTGCTCACATTCCTGCACWGTGAAAAATGTCACTTTTCCCAGTTACAARTCCTCTGTTTCCCATAAGTGCTCAYTGAGAGGCCCACATATTTGCTATTCCTCTCAACYRTTATCAAGATCAYTCTTATGTCTCTCTAAAAGGGCACAAGGAGCTTGTGCAAACTGAGTAGAAATAAAACTAGTATTGGTCTAAGCTGATAACATCCCTCAAAAGCTGAGAAGTGCCTGAGTGGCATCTTGTCCAGGACACTTAGAGGTTGAAATGTACCCAACTGCTTTTCTTTAAAAGAAGAAAACTTCATGGATGTGATGTGATTTACAGTGGCATAAAACTAGGGGAAGCAAGTGGACCTTAGTAGCTACAGTAAATTATAATTACCAGAATAACAAACCCCAGCCTCTTCTCTGAAGAACAAAATTTCCKCTGCAACCTTTAATTAATTTGAGATCTGAGCCTTTTGTAGGTTATTTTCCTGCACAGTGGCCAATTTACAATGTGGATACCAGCTCTCATATATGTAAAGTAACTTGTCCGAGTGTGACAGAAGAAGGTCAAAGATACAGCCAGGAGCAGAAACAAACCAGACCACAATAAGAATGTGCACAATTCCCACTAGAATCTGATAGCACATTTATTYAATCCTGGATTTTACTCTTACTTAATAGTCCTACACTGGTACTTTCCCATAGCAGCTCAGACATATCGGTCCAATTTTTAGATCAAAGCCTCCCTGACTACCCTTACAGCATGTCCCCAAGGGTGGCAGGCTGAGATTAACTTTTTTTTCCTAATTATGGAGATACAAATATTGACATCTTAAGATTTCAGCTGAGTTTTTCAGTGGGATTTCCTTGTATTTGGAGAAGTTCCACTGTGTTTAGCCAGTGAACTCTAAAACTCATCCACAGTCCCTTACCAAACAGGTTCAGAAAATCATAGCAAAGGGGAAGAGCAACCCTTAAAACTGAGCTGAAGTGTACCTCCGTATTTGGTTTTGTAATCTTAATGAGGATGTTGAGGTACAYCTCCTAAATAATCAGGAGATTCAAGGCAGGCTCCTGTAGGTTTCAGCACACTTCTCACCACATGGTTGGTTTTATGCAGTTGTCCCCACAGAAGTGTAATTTAGAACCCTGTCATTCTAAAACACTCCTCTAATACATGGATAATCTTGTATATCTACAGCCTGCCTGCATCACCAGTAAGTCCCATTAGAACTGCACATTGGGCTTCCATGTAACTCTTGTGTGGCAGAAGCCAAGGGAAGGGGCTGCTGTTTTCTGCTCTCAGGAAAAAAAAATCCACTCCAGGGGCTCTGTATTTAAGTGAAAAATTGTCACTGCACAATAACACAAACACTTAATCACACAACCCCCATCCTTAACAGAGAGCTGGGCCCACTCCCCAGACACACAAGGGAACCTAAGCAATCTTGTGTGGCAAAAATGAATTGCAGATTACAAATTTCAAAGCAGCAATCAGATAATCTTAGTCAGATTATAGATGGGAAAATAAGGGCTTTAAACAATCTATGTAGGCTTTGAAATTATATTTCTATTGTCACATTCTGAAGGCAACAAAATCTGTTTGCAAAGTGCTTTGTTCCTCCAAAGCAGCAGTGGCAGCTGTGGCATCCAAGTATTTAATGTGGGTTGGGGATAAACTGTTTAAAGTCTTTGAAAAAAGGAATTTTCTTTTCATTCTTCTTTACCAGAGTGGAAAGTTACTTCACAGCTTTCAAATATTTGCAAATTCATCCAGGTTTTAAAAAAAAGCCCACCCAAAAGACTATGTGAGATGTATAAAACCACAAATTCCTTGAGGCTTGTTTATTTTCAAGTTAAGAAAACAARGAATTTGATGGCTACCAGAAAGAGRGCAATGTGTTTTTGYRCTGATTACATCAAATACAGTTTCCYATTGTCTGAAAAACAATTTTCTGTCAAGAAAKTCTTTTGACTGAGCTTTGGATAGTAATGAGCTTTTAYTGTTCAATAAAGTTCTGCTTATCACTATCAATCCAGACTGCAGACTGTGAACCACATCCATTTGGTAATCTATTGGGATATCTAGCTTTCTGTGAAGCCAGCAAACTCTCTCTCTGTAGGTATCTCACAAAAAACCCACAGCAACAACTGCAAATCAAAAAGCATTTATTAGAGTAAATATTTTAGAAACATGGCTGGTTTGGCATATTTCAGCTTTTCCTATATACACATACACACATACCAAATTTTGCCTGCATTCCTGTACTTTGGAAATTAGTGGTAGGAGAACATGACTACTTTGGTGTATAATTGCCCACTAGTGACTCACTCTGTCTGTACGGGGAAAAGACAAAGCAGCCCACAAAGGACTGAGTGCCTGCATGTCAGAGTATTAACTGTGTGTAGGTTGACATCTGTGCAGTATCAGGTTTTCTGTATTAGTGGTGTTTGTCCTCATCAAAATCACTCCATTGTCATTTGTGCTTTTTTTCTAGACTCCCTAGTCAGATACTATTGGTAAATATAAGAAAAAAAAGAGCAAGCAAGTTGTATTTTTATGCACTTTGATGTCTTAAAATCTGCCCAAGATACAACTGATAAGCATAATTTAAAATCATCCAGTTAAAAAAAACCTGACCCAGATTTGCCATCATGAACGGGATTTTGAGTGGTGTTTTGGATTCTGAATGGGAGATGAACCCACAGAAGTAAAGCTGTACATTACACAATCTTAAAAGTTTTGAGATTTCTGTCAATGGGACCTGAAAACACTCAATGCTTCAGAAGTGTGGAAGTTGTTATGTGATATGTTCCTTTAAAGAAATCCTTTTGGTATCAGAAGTCACTGCATTGCAGAAACAAAAGAAAAAAGTTAATAAGAATATTCAACTATTGTTGCTGAACGCTCTATTTCATAGGAAATGGGTAAGGAAAATAAAATTGTAAACAATCCATGTATTTGTATAATAAGTAACTTCTGGGACTACATTTGTTAAAGCACTTGGTTTCTGGATGGATTAATTACAGCTAGCCTTTGACAACCTCTTAAGTGTGGATGAATGTAGAAGGGGGAAGGACAAGTTCAGAAAACGCCCTTTTGTTGCCCAATTTTTCTGTGTCTTTCCAAGGCTCCAAAACACAGGGCACTGTATCAAGAGAGCTGATATCAGGTCCCAGARCATCTGTCTCTTTGGGGATGTCACAGCCTGTGTGCCAACTGACCAGGAAAGGAAGTAGCACTTTAATAAAAGAAGGAAGAGAAACTAATCTATATAGCAGTCTGCTTCCTTCAAACCTCTGTGTGTCTGTTGGACACAGGCAGAACCAGGCCCTCACTCTGCCAGGCAGCTTCCTTGCAGACATTCTCAGCAGCATAAGTCTTATCAGTTATTCCTTAATGCATCCATCCTTCTTTGAGCTGGAGGTCTGAGGTCAGGGATAGTTAAAATATCATAGTGTGTCCCATTATGCACTGTTCTTTGTAGAGGATTGTTATTGGTGACACTCTTCTCTCTGGTATCAGCAAGTGAAAGAATAATTTACCCTTTGTGTCCTGTATTATTTTTTACCTCACAAGGATGCAGAAGCTCTTTTCTTCCAGGAGATTCTGGATCATCTGAAGAATCATGCCCACAGTCTCCAGTAGATCACCTCCAAGAAGACATCCTCTTGAGATTCAGCCAGTTCTCTTGTTCCACAGTCTGAATTGCCTCTTTCAGATGCTCATGGGGAGAACAGTTAAATATGAGCCTTGAATGGAGCTTTTCAAAGACAGCCTTGTTATTACTCATTTTAAAGTAAACAACTCTTGTTCTGCACAGYAGAATGAGCTAGGTGTTCCTTGTGCTATCTATAAATTGGTTGGGTTTTTCTGTGTTCTCTGGTTTCTTTATTTTCTATGGATAAAGGTCAGCAAAATATGAAAAAAACTTTTTTACTGCTGTACAGCTTTGTTGCAAAACCAGTTTTCAACATGAAATCACACAATGACCCTATCCCTCCCTTTTATTAGAGCAATATTTGGACACAGTCAGGCCTCTGTTGAATACCTTGAGGACATGACAAGACATAATCTAACCACAAATTTGTTTCACTAGATTATGCTTGAAGGTTTACCATTTTCTTCCTCTTTCCTCAAATTTCTATTTTATCTTTTCCACTTGTCTCAATTAAAAGTTCTGTCCTTGCCTCCCTCCTCACTGGGTTTTTCAAAATTCTGCTTTCATGCATTTTTCCTCAACCAAGATAGCTCAGCAAAGTCATCTGTTCTTTCATCAGGAAGCCAAGAAATGACAGTGACGGCAGAACTCCAGTGGCCAATTTAAACAGCAAGGAGTTTAAATGGATCGTAGATCCTTTCCATAGCTCATCCAGACCCATTCTCTTAGCTGGCAGAAAAGAGGAGCTTCTGCAGGCATCATTACTGGTGGGATTAATGATCTCATCTCCTCTGACGTAGGAAACACAACAGCCAGTGGTCAAGGTGGCTGGGAGTAAGGAATGTACTGTATTTTTTAAACTGAAGAAGACCAAATGACCACACAGCCACTGCTGCTAGTTTAGAGGGGAAAAAAGAGAAAGATGCACTTTTTCTTGATTTTCCAAACTATCCTAGGAAAAGTACTATGACTATATGTGCTATTTTTAGGAGAGCCAAAATATCCTTATYCCTTGTGACACTTTTTAGTGTGAATTCAAAGTAAGTGATAGGAACAACGTGGCAATGTTTCATGGCCTGAAATATCTGCTTTATTYCAGGACAGTCATCTCTGTTTGAGGTACTGTTATTCTGTAAAGTGTTAGAAGGACTGTCAGAGCACATCTCCTGCTTGCCTTTTTCATATAGATCCATACTTCTACCAAGACAAACCAATGGTATGTTTGATTCACGTCATGCAAAAGAGGGTGAGTGAGAACACATTTAAACATTGTATTACACTGAGTTACCATAATAACCTCTCAAGTCTCTGAATATTAAGAAGCAATGCGTGTCAGATCTGGATAATGGGGGAAAAAAAACCCATCTGATACAAGATTCAGGAAAAGCAATTCTCCAGGCCCTGTGCTTTCCATGCAGGGATTCACTTCTAGGTGGCAAGGGAGCATCTGAGCCCATCAATTGGCTGACTGTTGTAGTATTTGCCCTTGTGGCGCTTGCTTGTTTTGCTAAAGGAAATGCTTTCGCAGGGAGCGCACACACAGCCTGGCACAGACCGGAGCGTGCCCACATTCCTGACAATGATGGTTTACTTAGCTGTGCAGGGGGAGCCTGTTTTCAGCTGGCTGGCTAGAGTGCCCATTTTTTTCCTGAGAAAGGGGAAACAGAGTAATAACATAAAGAATCATGGACCTGAGCTGCCCGATTTCACCACCAGATCGAAATTCTTCCAAAACAAAATACCTCAAATCTTCCAGTGGGCAACAAGGTGTGTGTTTGTACACTGCTGCGGCAGGCTGTGGAGTGGTTTTTATTTTTTTTTTTTGTTGACTTCAGCTAGCTCAAACCAGACAAACCACACAAAGTGGCCTTAGGTAACAATTGGTCTCCTGGATATTAATGTAGCATAACTTTTTTTCTCCAAAAACTTGTTTTCAGTACATAATACACGTACTTCATGCATTTAACCCCTAAAGAATTGGAGGAGGATCATTTTTTGGGGACCTTCAAAAGGAAGGTCATTTTTGGGGATGTCTATGAGGTGCAGCAGGCTGAGATGGCTCACCTGGAGGGAGCAGTATGGGTAAGGTTTGTACAATGAGGGAGGAAGTGGAGAAGGTGAGGGAGAAGGTATTCTCCCAAATTCTCCACTACTAGAACAGAACTCAGTTTTACACAGGTAAAAGTCATTTTGCAGAGGAGGCAGTGCACTTCTGAAACATGYTGCCACAGGAGCCACACTGAGGAACAAGATCAAACCTCCTGGTTCAACAGAGGATTAAACAAAATTTAAAGCAAATTAGATCCAAAATATACTCCACAGGGATGGAAAACGAGGGATGTTCCTGAGGCACCACAAATCTAATAGATACATTTGTGCATTTGTTAATCTAGAAAAGTTGATCTCCCCACAATGGCTTCTGCAGAGCAAGTCATGGGGGATTCTGTGTCTTCCTGGTCACTCTCTAGTGAGGTCAGAGAGGCTGCTTCATTTAGGCTAAGTTAGCTTCARTTTAAACCTCTCCTCAGATAAAGAAAATTTAATCTAATAAGTCCATGATAAAACTAAAAATGTCATACAGTAGAAAAAAAGAAGCCAACACTATGAGCTATTTTTGGAGTAAAATAAATGCTCATAACCCAAAACATACAATGCCAAATTTTTCTCCCACCATGTCAACCATCCACTGGCATAAAGGCAGAGTTCAGACACAGTGGCTCAGCTATATCTTTGTCCCGTTGTGGCAATGGAATTTGAGAACATTGCACAATTTGGGCAGAAATGGTCGGTATCTTGAGCCAGGTGTTGTGTACTTTTGACTGCTGGGAAACAGTACTGGTAGCCCTGCTTTAGCTGGTGAGTGGGAACTAAATGGATCATATTTTTTACATCAGTTTCAGGAATGAGATTATAGCCTTTGACTCAGAAATGGTGTCCAATATTCATTTTGATACATTTCTTTGTATTTATCAGGACTGACTCCTTCAGYAGTCAGTCATTGTTTTCCCCACTAAGCCCATGTCAAAAATTATTTTGGTATGTTGCCTTTTGGTTTATCTTTGCTTATAGTAACCCCAAATTCCTTGATGAATGGCAATCCATGTGTAAGCTGTCTGAGAGATAACCTCTTACTGGAAACTGTACCATACATAGCTATGACTCAGTCTGAAMAACAACAAAAACTGCCTCAGTGTTTTGATTTGTCAGCTCCACTCTATGTTAACCCATCTTGATAATCCAGGGCAACAACACAAACCACCTGATTTCAAGTTTTCTTTGTACCATCTTTTGCACCAGAACAGCCAAGTTGCCCCTGTTGAAGATTRTGTTAGGTGGAAAAGAATGATAGAATACAGATTTACTCCTGGGACACTCTTCTGTCTGCTGATCCCATGAGAARTCAAATCCTTCTGCAGAACCAGGTGTTTTGGGCCTCTCCTCCCTCCTGGGATATTTCATTTAGAGTGATGCTTTCTGTATTTATTTCAATTTTATTCTTCTCAAGCTGTAGTGTGCAAAGCAGCCTGTTGACTTTCTGCTTCATGCAGAAATTCCAGATTAGCACAGCTTTCTTGAAAATGCTGGGATTTAGTGATATGACAAATCAATAAATCATTTTGACAATGCATTTCACCAAGTTTACATTTCCAAGAAGTCTGTCTCACATGCTAATGGGGAGTATAGGAAGAAACTGCACATGAAATGAAAAATCTTCTCTTGACTACGGTCAGTATAAATTGAGGTTTGATTGAAACTCATCACAAAAAGTCATCCAGAAAGGATCCAGAAGTAAAATTAGTCATTGGCTTGGTATAGCTGTCTGCATTAAATCCTCTTTGTATTTCCCAACAATGCACACAGTTTAAAAACAATAGTAACTGGAAACCAAGGGAAATATGACTGATGSTGACTTGGTTTAAGTGTAAATTAAGTGGCACAAAAATTTAAGAAATACCTCAAAGAAAAACACATTTGTTTGTCTGGTAGCCACCTCTCACTTTATAGCAACCCTTTTATTTTTCTGTTCCTATTCTGTTCAGCTCCACCATCCTAAATGGAATCCTGGCTTGCTTTCATTTAGTTTTATTTAATACAAACCATTTATTTAATGGCTTTTCTTGACATAATTTTAGAAATYTAAATGAACCAGTGTTAGCATATTCATCAGTCTGCCTTAATATTGACTGCAGGAATTCCTTGAGCCTTATAAACAATTCAGTATATAGAATATAGGGGTTCTTGACAACAGTGGACTCAATTAGCAATTGCACATGGGCTGTGGACATGCACCCTCTTGGCTGTGGCTGCTCCAGCTGAACAGGTCACTGAAGCAACACCTCAGCCCCATGCACTCATCACCTTCTCCCTGTGGCCCCTTTCCAACATCCATCCAAAAGAGAAGAGACAATGTTAAGAATTTAAAGAGGAAAGCCCCCGTTATGTTGACTGAAACAAGTTATGTGACTGGAACAAGTTATGGGAAGTCACATGTAGAGCCTGGCCAGCAGTTCAGAGGGCTTGGTAACTTCCAGTAGCAGAGTGGGGAGGAGGCTGTGGCACTCATCTTTTTGTTGGCACAGCTGCAGCTGGAACAGGGCACACATCCATAGCCTTGCGCAAACACCAGCTGCAAGGGAGGAGATGACAGAGCCAGAAGAAATGCCATATGGGCATGTCAATGTGCATGCAGCTTGAAGCAAAACATCCTGGGCTTGCAGTGAACTCATTCCACTCCAGGCAGCAGGAGCTCTGCCATTTACGTCTGTGGCAGAAATAATTCCGAGTTCTGAGGAAGGCTTGAACTGCTTTAAGAGAAAGGACTTTTTTATGATGTGTTTATCACACATCATAGGATGAGTTCAGCTTGCTAAACCACATAATTAGRTCATGTATCTGAGCCCTGAATTCTTACTTATGCACCTAAAGCAATAGATTGAATTTCATAAGCACTGGGAATCCAGGCATCTCCTGTTGACTTAGTCATTCCRAGGGCAACTGTAAGGTACCCAAATTTTGGAAAAATAAAACCATTTATATGGCCATGGGACCTACTTATAAGTGTATTTGTGTCAATATTTCAGACTATGAAATTGAATGCAAGGAAATAAAGTCTTTTCAGAGAGGCAAATTTTAAATGATGCCTCACTTATTTCAAAATACTACAGAATCTGTAAGAATACTCATACAGACCAGAGCTGAACAATTATAATGTTTTGGATGACCATGGTAAGATCTTAGTTTAGTATCATCATGGTTSTATTTCTTCTAGGTATAAAATTTCTTTTCTACAGAACATAAACTGCTTATTCCCATCAAATACAAACCACTCTCTAATTTGCAAACCTGAGAAGTGTGTCAATCACTTCAGAAGCTGTTATCTTTCAGATACACATAAGCAGACCTTACAGCTTCTATGTTTAGTCATAAAAGAAAATTAAATAGCTAATAACAATCTCTGAACAAAGCAATGACATTTTGCCTGTTCATTTTACTATATCTTTCACAGTGTATTTGGAGGTGAAACTGCCCCACTGTCAGGGATGGAAAGATATACAATGGTTTTATGCTCTAGACTCAGAAGTTTCATGACAGTGAGGCAAAGAAATTATTCTTGCAACTTGATTCTAGATTTGAATGTGCTTGGTAATGGAGACCAAGCCACGTTTAGCCATAGCAGCCACCTTGTCCAAGCTCAGGGTGCAATTGGTGTGGCAGCTGCCAAAGGCTGTGGAGCACCATGTAGTGAGCATGGTGCAACCAGAGTATGCTTCCACAGAGAGGGGGCTCTTGACCTTGGAAGGGACTGACAGGAAAAGAGACAGGGAATGGGGAGAACAAAACTCTGAGTAACAGGAGATATAAAAAAGAACCCCAGGTAATGTCTCTGTGTGTACTGCACCTACTTAGTCCTTTTCATTACATCAAAACTATGTGCAGTATACCATAGCACACTCGTTTTTACAGGCAAAGTCATAGATACTGCAGTACCTCACTTTCCAATCCTCCTTTCATAATCCCACATGTTAGGGATGTCATAGTAAAGAATCAGATCTGGTGTACATGAAGTTCCTGTATCAGGGACCTGAATGTAACAGGTGGGAAAGGCAGCTGTGAACTGCTTTTATCCTTCCCTAGACCCAGACCAGTGTCTCAAAGCGTCTGGAGAGATCAGGGAGCAGTAACTTGTTTTTCCTCCTTTATGCTGCCTGCAAAAGCCTTGTGGGGGAATCTGTGCTGGCTGAAATCTGGAAGGAATTATGATGTTGTGTGCACAGCCCAGACAAACAGTGTCCTGACATGGGCCAGGTCCTCTTGGTCCTCAGGCCCAAAGCTTTTCTTCTGTCTCCACCTGCCATATGATGTCATCAGGCAGTCAAGCTCCACCTTGAAAGCATGTTCAACCCAAAATACCTGTATTCAACCCATAATTTAACCTTAACACACTTTTGGAGCAGCATCAGGTGAGCTCTTCCTTGCTGAGGAATGAGACCATGCATTTGGTAGTATTCTCCCAGGCTAGGAAAGCTGGTGCTCCAACATGGCTAGGAGAACAGTGGCCTTTCTACCTGCCATTGTCTGCATTTGAAAATCAAACACTCAAAMTGTGCTCAATCCTTGAAGTTCAGATAGAGATTGAGGAATTAAAAGCCTTCCCACTTTTAAGTGTCTTCTTTTTCAGTACAAATGCTCAAATCAATTTGGCATTAGTGAATCAGACAATTAAAGTTCTGAATGGAAAGTCAGTTATGGATAAATTTAACCCAAAATGGTTATGGTTTGACTCTATGCTGAAAATATTTATGTACATGTTTGAACTGATTCAAGAACTATTGTGTTTAGCATGAATTAAGTTTAGTACATGTATTAGGACATGCTAGGCTGAAGTCTAAGACCTTGATTCAGTAAGTGATCTCCTCACATGGAACACAATTGGTCATGATAGGTCCCAACCGAATGTTCCAAAAAGCTGCTACCTGAAGGGTGAGACAAAACATCCAATTTTGCTTCATGTTTGCATGAACTAGGCATGCATAGATATGTGGCTAGTGACTGTATTTCAGCTGACTCTCGGCATCATCTTATGTTATCACTCAATTTSTGACTCTGTGAGCATTAAACTGGGTTCACAGATGCAGCAGGCCACAGGTCACAACAGGTCACAGCAAATAACTCCAGCCTAATTGCTTTGAAAGTGAATAATTTYCAACCCCACTTGGCAGTTACTCATCTGCTTTCAGCCATTGCAAGCACTTCCATTTTGTCAGATTTCTAAATCTTTATGCAACGTATCTCAGGCTAGTACTGGTCTGCTTCACTCAGCTTATCTGGCAGGTGTTTTTACTTCTATTAATGAATTATCACCATAGTAGAGGTGCTTCCACCTTTTTRCCTCAGATAATATTCAGCTCCATCCTCCTCTTCCCACTGAACTGCAAGAAAAACTCTGAATTGCAATGTGAGAGGTTTAGTCTCTATTCCATCCTCTCTGAAAGGTCTTTTCATACCCAAAGCATTTAGAGGTGGACAACATAAATTCCAGGCAATGGACTGGAGATCCTCCTTGATGATTTGAGTAATAAACTACAGTAAATAACCACATGCTCATTAGATCAGAGAAAGAGAATGAACAATTTTACAGACTATTGGGTCTGATATTCCCATGGCCAGGAAAGCATCTCGCCTGCCATAGTTTTGTAGCTGCTTGACTATGCTGCTGAAGGTTTTACCTCTGGGAGAGGAGCACCTCCTTCTTGGTTCACTGCTTTTCAAGGCTCTGTCCTGTAAAATGCTGCTTTTTGCTATGGATTGTCTTGAAACATCTAACACTCACAGTGGTTTAGTGGTTATCCAGAAATATGGCATCTAGTTTTCAAAGGCAAAGAAAAGGAATTAAATTTCACATTCTTCTCTCCTCTGATCCTGTTTCTGTTAGCCCTCATATTAYTGAAGAAAACTCAAAATGGCCATAATCTGTGTGATTTAACATAGCACAGACAGCTAGGGATTGARGAGAGCTGAGGATAGCAAATTCTGATTAAAAAACTCTTGGTTTTCTGTGACAAAGATTGTGAAGAAGTAGAATATCAGACAATATTCCCTCTGGTTTATTTATAACCACACTGGCTTTTTGTTGATTCAGCTGATGAGGGTTTAGAGCTCTCCACATATTGTGAAAGGGGGGTGGGATTCTTACCTTTGAGGCACTGGAGTTTTTGAAGACATCTAGAAGTCTGAGACTGCATTACAACATCAAAAATTCCATCCTGAGCAGCAGATTTTTWGTTTAATTCTCACTGATCCACATCGGTCTGGGTGCTTTTTAAAAGTTCATCTCTACAGCCTTAGGTCACAGGCTCTCCAGGGCAGGGACCAGCCATTTCATCTGTCTGCAGAGCAATATCTATTTATAGGGTTAACAGTAATAGCAAATGCAGTGGCAATCAGCAACTTACTATCAATTCAGATATATGAAGTATACCACCTGGCCTGGAAGCATTTGTTTGTCCTGCCTTTCCCCTCTGCATGTGCTGTTGCACTTCATCTGAGAGCAAAAGATTCATCACTATCTCCCTCCAATGGTAAAGTTTGGTAATTTCTTCAGCAGAATGAAAAAAAAAATTARAAGATATTACAGTACCCATTATTTAGATTTTTTTCTAGTGTGATGAGTTGACTGAAAGACTGATGACTTTAAAAGTCAAGTACCCTTTGGAACATGCAGTCATTTCTGAAGAATTATTCTTATTTATTGTGTATTTATTTATATATCATAAAATCAGAAGGTTGAGCCAGAGACTGAACAGGAATTTCTATTCCAAACACCTGCCCACAGCAGGGCCAACTGAATCCTCAGASCAGGATGCTCAGGACTGTGTCCACTCAGGTGTGGCAAATGCCCAAGTGGTCCCATTGTCCTCAGCATCAGAAATCTTTTCCTTACACCCAGCCTGGACCTCTCATTTCACCTCAGGCCCCTTGTCCCTTGGCCTCCCCTTGTGCAGCACAGTGGGGGCTGCCTCTTCTCAACCACCTGCTCATGGGTGGGGATTCCTTCCCCTGGCTAAATCAACCCTGTTTCTCCACCTCCCTACACAGGAAGAATGTTTTCTCCCAACACTTCAGGGGCCCCCACTGAGCTTGCTCCAATGTGTCCATGTCTCTCCCACAGAGGTCCCAGCAGCACCTACACATGGTCTGATGAGTGCTGAGCTGAAATGCCATGTAATCTGGTGTCTGTGCTCCTATAAATATAACAAAATATCAAGCCTCAGGAAGCTCTCATTGTCTTTCTTCCATGGCCACGAGTGGCTGGATGTCTCTTTCCAATATTTGGGTGGAGGCAACTGTCAGCATTTAGCTGATGGCCATAGGGCAGTCACCTCTCCTGGGCTCTGCCCTCAGGGAGAAGTGTGGCWGTCCTGGCTCTTTACAGGATCTTTCTTCTCAGGGTGTAAAGAGGGGATGGGCCAAGGCAGAAGCATTCACTCAAAGTATGTGTCTTTTACTGAAAACATGGGCAAAATGAATGCAGCTCAGCTGAGAGCACAGATCGCACAAGTCAAGGTCGGGTCTTGCTGTGGTTTCACTGCTTCCCGGTAGAAGTTGCAAGAATTTCCATGCTTTTCTGATCTGAATTTCATTTGGAAAGTATGCAAATGGCTATTTTCATTGCTTGTACTGGCTTGGTCAGAAAYTCATGCTGAGGAAGACAGGCATTTTCCAGAATTTTCACAAATAATAAAGCCATCACAGCTCACTCAAGAGATGCTAAAAGAGGGGGTTGACAGCATAGCTGTGGAACAGCTCAGCRTGGCACAGCTACTGGTTGTCACAGCTCAGCATGCAGCACTGGCAGGCCRTGTGAGGAGGCAAAAGCTGTGCTATTGGACTCCAAAACATCCTTGTTAATAGCTGTGAATTTTCTTGCCTCCTTTGTTTTGATACCCTATTCTGCTCCTGGCTTGCAGCGATTTAGTCAGCAACAGGGTAAAATAAATATTAAGTGTTCAAGTGTCTGCAGTTTACACAAATGAATTCAGAGACTATGCTCACAGAATTTGCAACTAATTTCAGGGATTAAAATGATGTGTTTAGCATATGTGTATGTGTCCATAAATAAAAACATGGAATAAAATTTGAGGGGTAATTTATTCACAAAATCAATTTTGGCAAGATAAATTTTCAGAAGGAGCTCTGAGAACTGCCAGTCTTGGTCACTGTCACTGCCAGTGAGACTGAAGKGTTACTCCAGATATGTTAGTCTATCGAAGAGTTGTCATCCATGAGATACTTGAACATCATCAGATCTTAAAATCTAAATGCTCACAAACAGAAAAGAAAAAACAAAAAAAACCCAAAAAACAAAACCCTGCAAGCAGAGCCAAAGAAAGTAATTTTGGTGCCCATGGTGGAATATAAATTAGTTTTTCCTCCCTCCCCAGCCCTCAGCAGACAGCAAGCAGCACACTCAAGGCAGCATCAATACAACCGAAGAATGAGGCAGTTTTGGAGATGGGATCTGATTCTCTGAAACACACTGGGAGTCAAGMGTTTCAGCTTCTGTTTGCCAGAGATGGCTGAAAGCTTCATTCCCCATTGCTTAGTACTTGTACCTCATGGAGTCCAGGATCCTGGTGAAGGCTGTCAGTGAGCCAGCCTTGCCTGCTGAGGGGCACTAGAAATGGCTCAGCATTCAGGTTTTCCCTGGTATTCAACACAAGGGCCACCCTAGTATGCAAGGAGATGGATCCTCTTCCCTTACTGTCCCAGAATATTTATTTGCTCTTGGCAAAGGAGCAGACCTGTCTTCTGACTGATCCATACCATGATCCTCTGTCAGATGATCCAAGACAATGCCTCTGGGGACATAAATCAGGACTTACGAGTCCATTGCTCTGGGCTGAATATTAAGCATGTAGTGAACCAGTTGCTGGCTTTCTTACTGTCTCTTTTCTACTGTCTGTAGTCTGACAATTTTATTGCCTGTCACATTTCCCCTTGTCTCTTTCTGTGATAGATCAAAGTCCTAGGAAGAGAAATAAGCCAAATCTAAAGGATGCCATATTTAAACTTGYTATCTGAAGAGAAGTTCTTATCTAGATCTGAAGATCTATCTCCTAGTCTTTCACTGAACAGTCATACCATTCAAAAAGCTCAACATACCAAAATTCCATTATTTTACAAATACATAGACTGAATTCAGGAACAAGCCAGTCTACTATAATGAAAAAAAAAGAAAAAAAAGGGATGAAACATTATTTAATCATCAAACCATCATATATTGCTCACCCCTGAAAAAAGATTATTTTTGCTGTTATTACTTCCATTCCAAATGGTAAATGATGAGTTTTAAACAAGTAATAGTAGGAAACCCTAGATTTATGTCAACAGTCTGAAGAATTGTGTGATAACATATTTATGCTAGGTAAAAATTTCACTAGGATGATTTCATACATTGCAGAAAKAAAAGGTAAAGCTGTCTAAAAGTCAAAAGAGAAAATACCATTTTCAGGGGAGGCGGTACATACAAAATTCAAGCTGGGACCAATATTTCCTACTGCTATGATTTTCCTCTCYGTACATTTCTTATGATCCAAATTACTTCTCAATAAGTTCCCCTAGCAAAATTTCACTCTAAGAAACTTAAAAGTAAAACATATGTTATGCTTAACCAAGAACACAAAAAATTCTTGGAAAGAACACTTGCTCTCTTACTTATAAAGCGCTCTTAGTGAACTTACCTGATCATTTGACATGAGGTGATCTAGTGACATTTACTTCTTTGAGATCTTTTTATGACACACAATAGGGATTGCATAGGTAACCAAACACTAATGATAAATTTTCTTAACTATGCAGAACTTGCTAAATGAGCAGGTGCTCACTCAATGTGGTACATTCCTATCTGTATTCTAATCTCTTTTTTGTCCATAACTTTAGTTCCTAAATATTGCTAGATTTTATTRTTTCTGGGCTGAAATCCTGTTGGATGTGTCTGAGTACATTTCAGCACAGTAAGATTCCAACCCTTCAAAGAGATACATTATACCTTATTCAATATACAATTTATAGTTTATACAGTAGATGAYGCATTAACAGAAATACATTCTAAAGGGTTTTTTTCCAAAGAAGCAGAGAAAATGAGAAGAGAGTCTGAAGAAAATCCTGCACTGAACAATCAGGGAAAGGTCTGCCCAAGTGCTGCCATGGGCGTCTCTTGAACACAGYATAGCACATAGTGTTCTCCATGGCAGGATCCCACAGACATACGAGAGCACAAATATTTATTTCACAAATTTGGACTCAGTGGTGGAACATAAACATTTTGTATGTTGCCTGTAGCTTATTATCACGGATCCAATGTTACATTTCTCAGAAATCAATCACCCAGAGTTCACTTTGTACTGAGATCCAGGGTAGGCAAGGAATAATGGGGCTGTGTATTTCAACGATTCTCCAGATGCAAGTATAGGTGTATCCTGCAGGAGCCTGCTGAAGAGCCCTGAGTGCCTTGACTGTGGGCCAAGCCATTGGTATTGTGCTGTTCATGTCCTTTCCTCACATTCACAGCCAGCCCTGGAGCCAGCTCTGCCTGGACTCTCCAAGAGAGCTGGGTGTTCCTGGCCAAGGAGCGGGTGTTTTTCCACAGCCGGGGCAGGAAAGGCTGGAGTGGGTACTCGTGAATGGAGGGGAATTGGAACAGGTCTCTGCTGCTGGGAGGTAACTCCTGGTCAGGGATAGGCTGTCARCAGAGGAAGAGAGGTATGCACACACTTTCCATGGAAGGAAAGACAGAAACCTTGGTAGGAAACACACTTATTTCTCCATGGAGAAGTCTCATATCYGGCATCCCRCTTGGAGGTCTCAGCTGGCAGACAKGAAGGGTCTTTTGTCTCATATGTATCCACAGATATTTCCACACTGGGAGAGAATGTGAAGCTCAATTTATAAAAGCACTTGAGATTCATTGGAGTGAATCACATCTAAGCCAAACTACTGCAAATTAATTGACTCTTTTTTATTTCCTCAGTAATTAGAATAATGGAATAATTAGAGGCCAATGCTTCTACACCCACAAGACACACTTTGAGCTATCCTTCTGCCATATCAGAGAACTGAATATTCATTCTGACCACAAGAAGTATCTGTTTTGTGAGTTGAAACAAAATATCCCTCAGTATTAGTAAAATGTTATCCAACTGACTTCAAACCCACGCCTGCATTGGACTCTTTAAAAATGTATGGCATGAATTGCATAAACTGACTACAAAAAATTTTGCAATWTTTGTTCTTAAATTATTGCACAGGGATAGCTGTGCAAATAATAKCTGATACAAGTCTCTCTTTGTGTTATGATACAACATAACAGAGGAACTGTTTGTGATTTTGTTTTCTACAGACCAAATTCTTCTCACCTTTTCTGAACCAGGCATGAATAAATGTTGCTGCTTTTCAGGGTCTGCTGTAGCTCACCAGATCACTGTCTCTGGCTCAGTCCTATGTCAGACATTTTGATTCTTGACTGCAGTTGTGGCACCCACAGCACAAATTTGGGCAAATTCATGAGCTGCTCTAATGTGCAGTCTCCCATCCATGATACTGGACCTTGCTGTCACCTAGAACTGGCCAGTAACAAACCACCCTTTCTCAATTGCATGCCATGGACCTTGGGAGAGGAAGAGTAAGGCATTGAAAGACCAACTATGCTAACTTCATAATGCATGTGAGAGATCCCCAGAGGTAATAATTGGGGGGAAATTGAAGACTGTGGGTGTTTATGCAGGCATGCTGAGAGGCATTGATGTCACTGAGGGCCAGAACCTGGCTCTCTATTCCCCTGATTGTCCTAAAAGCCCAAAGAAGGAATTAACAAAACTCTTTACTCATTTCTTATGTCCCTAGGACCCTGTAGATTAGGAGAATAAAAAGAATGACATGCTGTACCTTGATGAGAGAAATGGCATGATGAGATGAAATCTTCTATGATTTACTAAAACTTGGATTAATGCCCATTAATATGAATATGAGTCAGGAACTGGCTCCTTAAGTCTTTCAATAATTAAGAGAAGAAGTAACCTTATGAAAACATCAACATTATCTGAGATTTGATTAATTTTTTGGATACCCTTTCCCTTTGACTCTAGAGACAGCCTGAGGTTGCTGCAGCCCTTCAATGTTCACTCTCAAGTTACCACCTTGAATAACTCATTACTATTGGTAAATTCTGTCACTTCACTTTCCAGCCACTTTCTAGAGCATTTCTGGAGATGCTGAACACAGATGCTTGCAGAACACAATGGATAACACCTTCTGTTGTGAAAAAGTTGGCACAGCTCTCTTGGTATCATAATCCTTTTAGACCTGCACAGACAATGAATCTAAATACCCAGCTGTGGCTCATCCCAGCAGTTATACCCCTCTGTCATGAAATAATCACCAAKAATATCCTAAAAATATGTGTCACTCCTTAGATAGGTGGAGTGAGAGAAGGATAGAGATTTAGAAATYATGAACAGTGGAAATTATTTGAATAAAAAATTATATTTAGAGTCTGTAGGCTGATTTTTAAAGGTTGCATGAGTCAGTAGTCATCATGAGGCTGAATCAGAATTGTTGCTTCTGAATATATAGGAAGGTATGTGGAATTTTTCAAAAATTATTTTAGGTTCTCCTTGCCAGTGCTTTTGAGCACCCAGTTTGGGTGCCTGTCAGAAGTCCAGAGCATCAAAACTCCCTTCAAAGAAATTAAAGTAATAAAGGATTATTACTCATTTCATTAAACAATCAGTAGAAAGATTACCTGAAACTGTCCTGTGAAACTTAAGGAAGCCAAAACATTGAGATTACTTCCTTGCCTTGTTTTTAATTGCTGSTTTTGCTGCTGTTGTTAATTGTGGATGCAGCAGGTCATCTGTCTTGAAGGKGATCAAAATTCACTTCAAAATACCCCTCTGAGATATTGTATAGAATAAATGTTTCTTGTATTGATTAAAGATTGTACTTTTCAAAACTTCTATGACTTCTTCAGTCCACAGTCTTCTATTTATGTGGTCATAAATTAATTGAAGTGAGATTAAATGAAGTGCAATTTCACATGATTTAAAATAAATTGTTCTTCAACACTTGTGATTAAAATAGAAACTCATTTAGATTAAAGGAGTGGCTAAGGCTCTAATTTAAGATAGGTGTAAACCAACTTCATCACAGAAGATCACAGACTGTCTGGGTAAGCTCAGATGCAGAGAGAGCACCTTGGCTCAGTCTGCATCCAGGTGCACAGGGCCAAGAAATGTCAAGCAGGTAATGAGTGATTCAGGCTGACTGTTAGTCAGAGGCTGTCAGATATCCAGTCCTCCCTTTTCTCCACCTCTCAGCTTCCAGCCCAGAGCCTCTGCTGGCACCTCAACCTGTCTGCTGCTGTGCTGCTTACAGAAAGCCAGCCACCCAGTAATACAGTGTGATGTGTGGTGAGAGAAAACATCCTGCAGGTAATGAACATTATTGGTTCTTCAACAATGCATGTATGTGTGTGTACATAGAGAAAAACAGATTGTAGATGATATGAAAAAAGAGAAAAAGACAAAAAGAAACAGAGAGGAAAGAATGCATTTGCTACTGGTAAATATATACTATGAGGATGGCCTCTGGACAGAGAAAAATTTTTCCCCATCAGAGTGCTTTAGAGTTGTTTTTCTTTTTCCAAACTGTAGCCTGAAGAAAACAGGAAGAAAGAAACCAGCCATTTGTCCAGATATACCAGGATGCCAGCCTTTTCCTAGGTCATCATMTCARCCTTGCTGATTGTTCAGCCCACTGYGATSTGCGTAAGTTGTTTTAACAGTGGTGTATCAACAGCAAACATTTGCCTGCTGCCTTCCTGTGTCATTGAGCTCCTCTCTTTGCCCAAGAACTCCTGGCCAGCTGCCACAGACAGTGGACTCACCATCTTGACTCGGTCATATTTGTTAACTCACTCCAGATAAACACAGCTGATCAGCAGAAGCCAGTGTCCCTTACTCAGCTGCTTTTCCTGACAAACTCTATGCTCTTGAGGCAAATTGTGTTATTGGTTTGGAGGGTGGCTATCTTCACAGAGCTCTGGAGAAGGATGCAGTCAGAAAGTGTGAAGAGTTAAAAYACAAGGCTCCAAAACAAGCCCTGTGAGCCTCTACAACTCCTAGGAAACAACCTTTTCCAGGTTGACTGACCAAAGCATGAATTAACAGACATGAGCTTAATTAATTCATTGTTTCCAATGGAAAATGACATTTCTTGGCTTGCCAAAGAAAGGAAAGAATGTGAGTTTAAAGAAGGGAAAATATTACAGCTAAGAGGGCATAGTTATCTTCAGGGATGGTGATTAATTGCTCCATGGTCTGAGACCTCATGTATAAATGTTTAGTAAGCACCCAAAACCAGTTCATAACAAATTCCCTTGCACATAACTTTTGCCACACTTGTCAGTYATGCTTTTATCTCAAAGATGCAAGGATGTTTTGCATGGAGGCCACAACTACAGAAAGGAAGTGACTGATATGAGTACCTGGGAGCGTTGTTGCAGGGAATAGAGAGAGCATCCTGGCACCAATAGAGCTTCCTGCCCTAATGATGCTTCTCATTTGCAGGGACTSTGGSTYGYTCATGTTWACMAAAAGAAAATCTTGAGAATCTGAGRGCCAAACAGTGATCAAAATTATTGCCTGTTGTGGTTTGGTCTGTCTGCTGTCCAGTCTTCTGCCACTGCACCAAATTACTTGCCTTGCATTTTCTAGTTTGGATTTTTCTTTCTAATGCTCTGAGCAGAACTATTAAAGCTCCACTAAAAAGGTCCTGCAAAAGGAGAGTTAGTTTGGTAGGTGCTGATTGGTGATCTCCAGATACAGCCAGAAGTTCTGTTGTGGCAAGGAGAAAGGAGTATTTTCACCACTGACAGCTGAAGCATAAATCTCTATTAGCTTTATAGTATTTGGTTAAAATAGTTCTCAGCTGGGCTCTGTGTGGAAGTCAAGGCCACACATTGCCCCTGTTTTTCACCCTGAATAGGGATTTTGTTCCTCGGATCCTCTGATGTCATGAGCTCAATTTTRCTCTTGATGCAGTGCCCACTTGCTTTTTCCCTGACTGCCAGCAGCACAGAAACAGGCACACAAGGATGAGGGAGCCCACGTGTCCAGCCACCTACCCACCAGGGCACAGGGCTGAAAACAGAAAAGGAAGATGAATAGAAAACAGCCCAAAACCCAGTCCAAAAGAGCTGAATAAAGCTACAGAACTGGATAAAATGGTCCCTCTCACCTTCGGGCCTGCTGTCTCAGCTCTGGAGGCAATAACAAGCTGGCTTTGTTTTTGTGATGCAGCCTCTGGTTTGTGGGAGAAGGCTGGCAGCCAGAGGCCCTTGCCCCGTGCTGGCAGGGGAGCTGGGGAATGCTCACTGCAGGACASTCAGTGGGCAGATGGATTTAGACATATTGTGCTAACCTCAATAAGTCCTCTTTTCTACTTTTTGTTTGTTTGTTTGTTTGTTTTTTGTTATTTGGGCAAGCATGAACCTTTCCAAGGAAGGGATGAKACAGTAGAAACAATATGTAATATTTTCCAAGTAACTCTTCCCTAATCTACTAATTTAAAAAATAAATTGATAATCTATTCTTGGCATATGCCCCATTCTACTGAAAAGTTACTTGAGAATAGAGCAGAAGAGGAAGGGAGGCAAACTAATTTATTTGAAATGTCATTTTCCAGGTGGTTTATATTTCATTACACAAAAGCACAGAATCTGTTAAAACTCACAATTGAATAAGAATGAACAGTTGTGGTAGAGTCTGGATAAGCCTGCAAGAAACTCAACAAAAAAACCTTAATTTCAAGTTTTCAGTAGTTCTCACTTTTAATAATCACAATTCCAAATAATCTTGCCAATTCTCCTCCTTGTGATAAAAATGTTGAAGAGCAGGATGATAACAGTTAGTGGTAATATTTTTTATTAGCTTTTGAAAATTTAATTAATTTGTCTCAGCTACTGCTATATATCTCCAYAGAAGATGAGTTAGATGAGAGGTAAATATCAGCATTGATGAAGAAATGTGCAAAAGAATTAAAACCATTTTTATTGAATTATTCATCATTCCAGCAGGATTACTCTAAAACTGCTGAACAGAATCAGTTACTACTAAGGTTTCCCCATCRTTTCCCATTTACAGGTCCTCTTTTCAGTGGCATATAATGTTTCTCAATGCTTCATTTGGACAAAATTTTCCATGTCTAGTGTCTGCTTTAGGCTGCTTTGTTTGTGGAAAAAATCAGCCAAAATGATTCATTGGTTTCCAAGTGAGAGGTTAGTTAAAAATACATTGTTTTTCACACAGTAAAAAAATGTTCTGATCCCTTACCCCTGAAGGCACTGAAGTGTCCCTCTCATCTGAAACCTGGGATTTGGCTTGGCAGGAAGGCTGGAAGGAGAGGGGTACTCAGGTAGCACAGGTGGGCCTAGAGCACAATCCAATGTGTAGCTACTAAATCAGCAAGCCCTGTAGTCTCTCCTCACTGGGGTCCTTCCAGCAGATGTCTGACAAATCTGCTGTTGGGTCATCCATTCTTTTCCCTCTTCCATAACTATCACTCCTGTGAGTGCTGTGCAGCTGTCAGCAAGAGCCAGGGAGCTTTGGACTGGATGCTTGCAATGCTCCCTGGCTGACCAAAAATTGCAGATGCTTCTCCTTGTCCAGGAGAAACTGAGTTGTGGGCATTTGGCTACTGAATTGTCAACACCTGGGAAAAGCAGTAGGCATTTCCATGGGCAGCACCTAGCAGCTGCTGTCTGATTTTCTTGTCTATTTTTAAGGATGAAATTGCTGGGGAAAAAAAAAAGACATCTTCCAGGTTGCAAAGTCAGGCCTTTTCATCTTTGGTTTGTACAAGGTGCCTACCTTATCAGCTGCAGAGAATAAATACAGGGGAATATGAATAATGCCAAAAACTGGCTGGCAGGTTTTAAGCAATTCACCTGCTGCTTCTTTGGCATAGGAAGAAGTACATTGTTATGTTTCTCATCTCTTTGCACAGAGGGAGTACAGAGGTGTGGTGCTGGTGGAGAATCCTAATAATCCATCAAAGAAATGGGGCACTTCTGGGAGACTGCTGGTCTGTGTGCTGGTATGGCCATGCCCTGCACTGCACCAGCACATCCTGTCCTGGCTTCTCACTCAGCTCCATTTCAATGATTTCCTCCTGTATGTGTATAGGTGAGGGGGTGTAAGTGTCAGAAGCTGGAGCAGGACCATGGGTCATGTGTCCACCCACAGCTGGAGAGGGTTTGTGTGTCAGTGTGCAACCCTCAGACAGTACCACACTGATTCAGCTGCTGAGCAGGACAAGGGGCTTGCCTGGGAGTTGAGAGGGGGTGTCTCTGTGTGCTTTTGAGCAGAATGGTGGGACTTGGGCGCTTGTCCATCCAGGGGACAGCTACCATTATGTATATGCAAATATTTCCCACTGATGGGTCTTCATCATGAGCTGCTGGGGGAGGGAACAGAGTGAGCTGTTTGTGCTGTCTGTGCATGTGTGAGTGTCACTGTTGGTGCTGCTTTGTGGGGTGGCTCTGTGTATTTGCATGTAGTGCATGCCTGTGTTTGTGCACGTGTGCCTGCTGCGGAGACACACTCACTCTTGCCACTGGCTCAACCTGGGCACATGCAGCAGCAGCAGCATCCCCTCTTGGGATGCCAGAGTCAGCAAACCCAAATAGTTATGGTATTTCTAAGTGCATGGTAAGCACCCCCAGTGCTAAAGGGAAAGTGAAATGGACAAATATAATAGGCAGATAAAACTATAAAAAGTATTTTAATAGTTGCCATTAGCTGAGGACGGAAGTGTTACAGTATTTAAATCTCTTCCTTTCCCACAGCCTATCATTTTTTTTAAACAATGATGGTGTTTTAGGCCCTGCTGGCTGCCAGAGAAGCAAGACTAGGAGGGCTGCAGAACTCGAGTAAGTCTCCCTTCGCACCACAAGATGGCAGGACCTTAGTTTTAAACCTTTTCTATTTCTGCCTCATTGATTTTTTTTTAATTTCCTGCCATTTTTGGGTTGCCTGACACTCTCAGATACTGTTATTTACATTATTAAACTTAGAAAGTGAGTCTAGATTATAAGTCTTTAGTGATGAGCTTTTGTCTCCCTAGAAGCTTTGTTATAACTCCGGAGGGGATTTAACTCCTTAAAAATAGCTCTGCTTTAATAAGAATAACTTGGCATAGGTAAGTGCACCTTTTTGGTTCTCTTTTTTGTACCAATTTTTCCATTTTCTTTCTGGGAAGAGGCCAGCCACTGCAAATATCTTTATATTGGTATAAATTACAGATGCAACAGTTTACACATAAAATGTCCCAGTTTTTGTTCCTGGACAACACCTTAGTAAAATGACTTATTTGAAGAAGGCAGATGCTCAGCTGTTGKTGGGGGTTTCCCAGTTTTGCAAAGGTATTTTGTGAAGTGCACTGGTAGTGCCTGATTTCAGCTCTTCCCCTCTGACCTCTGCCCCTGCACCTGACACCACCCCAGCAGGAATGAACCAGATGGGGCTGAGGATGGGCTTCTAATGTTGATTGTACTTCGGGCTTCCCTCCTTCCTTTCCTTCACTGCCAGTGAGTTCTCTCTCTTGCCTGGGAGGGCAAACAGCAGGGTTTGGGGCCGGCACAAAAGGGTGTTTAACACCAGCTCTTTGTTTCTTCCTCAGTGTGGTGTCCCTTTTATTGGAAAGCTTAGAGCTGATCCCATGTGCAGATCTCTCAGAGGGCAGCAGAGAGTGCTGTTCAATAAGCAGTTATTTTTTCAGTCTGGTTCTCTCTTTTACAGGTTTTAAAGGAAAATAGAAGAGGAAACCATGAAAGTGGAGGGGACAAGGAGAAATATTTTACTCCTGCTTGCAGGAAAGAGCCCTCCCTCCTCTGTAAATTGAACAGTGTAAATACAAGCTGGATGTGATT
>CADDXX010000081.1:65511-76436 GCA_902810485.1 Alauda arvensis
AAAACAAAACATTAAGAGCCTCACAAGTCTGGCAAGTCCATTTCTCCTGCCTGGGTATCTCAGCTGTCCATTGCTTCAAGGCCAGTGGGTGGGCAGAGTCCACAGCATATTGTGGGGAAACTGGCAAGTACCTGCTACCATTCCAGAAGTCAACACTTAGAAATTCCTCCTCTCCTGTTATCCCACTCTGTAGGRAGGAGCAACAGAGAATACTTCAAGTATTCATCAGGGCCAAGTATTCATCTGGCCAATTTCTTTGTGCCAGACAGAGTAAAATCTGTGGCTTTAAAAAAAAAAACAAAACAAACAAGAGACAAAAGGAAAATGAAAACCTTGGTGGTAACACCATCATTAGCTGGGATCTTGTGTTACATGTTTTAAGGTGGCAGAGGAATAGAAAAATTCTAGCTAGGGTTAAAAGAAGAGTAATGGGAGGGAAGCCAGAGAAAGGAAATTATAGTGGTAAACCAGCTGGGAACTAAATCCRGAGAAATTAAGATAACCCCTAGTCCAACAACTACTAATGGAAGGACAACAGAAATATTTGAAAATTAAGAGTTTTCAGAGAAAATTAAACTTTGAAGAGGATGCTGTATAGATGGGTCTATTTTACTCTTCCTGTTGGGTTTGAGGCTGACTAGAGAATATAAAGTATATTTTTCTAATATGAAATCTTCTCCTCACCTTGTAATTTCTGAAATTTTTAGCCTGTTGCCTTATCATACAAGCATTTTTTACAGAAAAGTAGAGACATGTCCTTAAAAAAACCCCAGTCTTGTTTAAAAAAAATCTACCAAACAAACAAAAAACCCAGAAGAGAACAGTTTCTAAGAATCAATTTTGGCAGACAGATATTAGGCCTTTAACAGAGTTAGTTAGAGAAAAAAAGAGGTCCTTGGAAAACGTTTGTTTTATCTTTCTATTTACAAGGGGAAGATCTTGTCTGGTTACCTTCTGCCAAGACAGGAATGTCCTTCAAAGTGGGGAATTTTTGCCAAATCTAAAACCTGTCCCAGATAAAAAATTGCTAGCATATCATATGGGAGATGAACAACAAGATGGACAGATTTCATAATCTGAAACTCTTGGCTACTTGTCTTTTCCAGCCTTCCGTAATTTTGTTTTGCCTAATTGTCCTCCCAAAAAATCTCTTTAATAATTTCTTCATTTCAGCACCAATACAGTCTCTGTACATTTCTGGCAGTCCTCTTAATGGATACCCTGTGGTATCCATTGTCACAGACKTATCCATCATCACCCTGTCTTGAGTGGTTTGMAGACATATTTCTGGTGATGGCAAGGATACACTACTGAACTTGAGACTCCTAAGCTCAGTTCAACCCATTAACCATGAACTCAGTTGTTCTTTCCATCCATCATGCTTTTCAAAAACACTTATTTTTTAAAATTTCATAATTCAGTGGTCATCTCTTTTCTCTCTGTAGCTCRGTTCTTCCACACCCTAGCTAAAAAGCACTAACCTTTGGAAGTATGTTCAGTTGGACACATCTGTCTTTAAATTTTTCCCCACGGTCTGGTTCCTGAGATGCCTTTCTCAACTTTCTGACCTGCTTTTCTCTGTCTTGACAGCCTTAGAACACTAACTTTTCTACTGCTGAAGGAGGAGGTAAATTCATAGAGTTCTGTAAGGGATTTGTGTCACCTTACATCAGCAGCAAATCCAACCTGTCAACTTTAAAAATGTGTCCAGGTTCAGTATTTCATTTACAGTCTCCCAGAGAGGCACAATCCAGGAACAGCTTCTCCCAGATTTATTACATGAAGCCACACATAGTGGCCAACACTCAAGCAGCTTCTATGGTTTGCACAGAATAGTGCAGACTTGTTATAAATAAGTTTACTGTATTCCCCAGAAATGCTTTACAAGATTTTGCACAGGTTATGAACAAGTTTTCAAACCTTATCCCCCTGAAACATCTTAAGACATCTCGGAGACAAACTGGTCATGCAATCTCAAGACAACCTTTGAGAAAGAAAAATATACTGCACAACATCCTCTTTTAGACCTAAGGGCATAAACACTCCRTGAAACCAACAGGAGACCCACAGAAATGTTATTTGTCTTAACAAAGTCAGCATTTYTAATATATTTTCTCTTGTATTGAGAATGTGTGCTGACAGGCATTTGAGATTGTCACATTATTTTTATTCCTTCAYAATACAATATGTTTCACAGTACCATGTCAAGCTGTAAGAACCTGTTATTCTCTAGTTCACAGGTTAGAGCAGGAAAGCTCTTGGATATTAGCAGCTTGGACATTGCCAAATTTTCTCTCAGGGTATTAAAATTTTTAGTTAAAAAACACTGTTACGTTTCTTAAAAATCGCTGCAAAGAGGGGAGTTTAAATCATGATTAAATAATGGCAACGTGCTCAGGAAACACTCACTCAAGCCTCTAAAAGGCAGAGGAATTTGTTTGTTTGTTTGGTTTGGTTTGGTTTCTTTTTGCTTACCATTATTTTGTAAMAGTTGTAAACAACTGGTCTGGTCTGGGGTCTGCAGTGAGAGAAGCACATTCAGCTCCCAGCTAGTTTCCTGCCTGCTGGGATGCAAGAAGCTTGGAAGCATTTACAAGGTGATATATATGCAACCCATGGGAGGCATCCATAGGAAAAGGAGAGAGCAGCCCCACAAAAGGCAATTKACTTTGCCAATAACTCTCTGAGTCTCCAGGAGTATTTACACAATCTGTTTGTGTTTCACAAGAAGAGCTTTGTGTTTCTCAGAGCTCACCTCCACACCACAGTGTGAGCTGCCATTGGTAGTGAAATTGCAGTATGCTGTCCTGGAGCAGATGCAAAGCCCCAGGTTTCCTGTTCCATGAGTTGTTGCATGCAGAGCAAAAAGACATTCACTTGAAGTAAATATTTTGYTAGTATGCCAGAAGCAGACTGTAAGTCACATTTTTAGCCATCTTAAATTTTGTAATGTTTTCCTGGTACCTTGCAGTTTTCCTGTAAACTACAGGCACCACAGAACTAMAAATCCAGTCTAGGTAAATAGTCTACTTTGCTTCATTCGATGTGCAAACATAAATTGCTTCATRCCTTTTCCCTGGGAGAGTACCCTCAACACCAGGCCTTAGGTTTTGGTAGATGGGGCAACTGCACTTGCACCATCAGCAGGGGCTGAAGTAGGGAAACTCCTCGTAGGGCAAGAGGAGCTCTCTGTGTCAYAGCTGTCATTTTCTTCTCCCAGCTTCACCCTCTGCTAAAAAAAAAGAGGATAAGTTTGCTCTCTCTCTCTCTCTTTCTCTCTCCCCCTTATAGAAGACACAGATGTACCAAAAATCAGAAATAAGAGGCAAAGGGCAGAAGGAATGAAAACGCTTAGACATTCCAGCAGTAATAAGTGGTCTAAAAATAACCACTTTCTGCTTGATGGGAGGAAAGAGGAGAATGAGACCAGTGTTTCTGCTGGATTTTGTTTATTAAATTTGTGCCTCCATAGCATCTGGGATAATATGGCCAAACAGGCCTCTTTTAAGCAAGCCAGACCTCCCCAGTGAAAGGAATTAAGCCCAATACAGTTGCACTCCCACCARCTGGGGCTCTGCCTCTCACCCTTACACCAGCCCACACTTGCACCCAGCCTAGATGTCACTCCATGCAGCCAAGGATGAGCTGACATGGGTTTGTTTGGTGGGCCTCCAGGATGGGATACGAGATCAGAGAATGACATTTTCCTCTACAGGGACAAATGTTGGAGCTACACAAATTCCAACATTCCCGTCTCAGATGTCCTGCGTCCTGGCAAAATCCCAAATGGTTGTCAATTTAGATTAGAGGAATATTTGAGAAGAGCCACATGTTTAAATAGAAGCTCTGTAATGGATAAATAATAGACCCAAAAGGGATTAAATACTATAAATAGTACATCTATAGATAGTCTGCAGGTGACAGGAGACTGGACCATTTTGTAGGAAAAATGATTAAAACAGAATGGGATTTTCAGCACCTGTTGGAGAATGCAACCCACTAAATATTTAATCCCACTAAAATATTTAAGTATTTAGCTTCTCATTAGAAACTATTAACACATTTTTTCACACAAAGAAAAGCATGAATGACATAATTGTAAAAATAATGTATTATACATGGTCATTTTTGGGCTCATCATCTACAAAGCATAGATTTTCCAGTGTATACACATCTTCTCCACCATGGTTTGCTTGATAATAGTATTTACTGTATATGCTTTTAACTATAACTATWATGAATGCTTTGGGTAGAAACACAAAGAACATATGCTTTACTAGAGCTCAGTAATGAGAGAAAACCACATGAGAACTTTTTCATGTGTCTARGTGTGTGCTTGCTACGTGTTTTTTCTTCAGTGGCATAGAGTTAGCTCATGGAATTTCCCACTTTTATCCTTGTTTGAATTTTCAACAATTTCAGACTGTTCTTTTTATTTGTTTTCTGGTTTTAAGTTTCTTTAACAATGTGCTCACATCTGTATTGGATTCTTTTATTTGGAAATATCCCAGAACTCTATCACAGTTTCTCTTTATCCTTACCTGTGAAGCAAAATTTTCCTTTCCAGTCCTCCAGAAATCATAAAACACTTGTGGGTTAAACAAAAATGAGTGTTTAGTGTATATGACAGGTCTGCCTGATATGCTGGCAGCTATCTCTCACAGACATCCTTTCTGAGCTGGCTTTGCTTTACATCATCTTGTGCCATACTGGATGGCAAAAACAAACACCCATCTGTTCACGTGGTCTTAGGATGGGTGCTCACGGAAAGGAAATCTCTGTAGATAAGAAACTGCATCGAATCAGAGAACAGACAGAATGGAAAATATTCCTAGTTCTGCTTTATGTTTGTTACAAATCAAATCAGCCTAGGATGGATGCCAGTAGTAGCAAATGAGACACAACACTGCATGTGAAAGGGCTCTCCTGTCCAACACAAAAGCTCTTTTCTCATTTCATTCCCTGTTATTTTTTAATTTGCTCCATAAAAAAAAGCTGTTAAAACCTACCCACCTTAGGCATGGGCATAAGAAAGGGCAAGGTCCCTGCTGATTGCTGTTACAATAGGATGCATCCTAGATTCCATGGCATCTTAGATGGAGGATGCCCCTCACTGTTYACATTCAGAAAAGATCTGTACAAATAATCACTCAGAAGGCTTTTCTGCCTATAATTCACCATGAATCCTCGCTGATTTTTGTTTTTCCATCAGTTCTACTTGGGAACACAGAACAGAGGAACACAGTTCTGCTGGCAGGAAGAAGACACCTACATAGTTACAYTTCTTTAGTGAAACTTCAGGAGTTTAATACCAAAAAACCCATATGCTGTTTGGCATACACTATTTCCTTACCTTATCCAGGAYCAAAGGGAAGAATGACAGAATATATCAGTGTCCAGGTGTATTTAGAGCAAGTAGCTGCCCAACAGTGGTAAAGATTTTTCCCATGTAGTAGTTTTTCCTAGCCAAGTACAGCATCAGGAGGATAAAGCAGGCCCTGTTAACTTTTACCTTCATGGCTCATTGTAAACTCCCTTCATGCATAAGTTCTCTAATGAGGTTGTTATAGCTCCTAGAAAATTAATCTATCATTGATTAAACTTTTCATCTCTACTTGAGACAGTAGCTGCTTCAGCGCCTCTCTCCTGTCAGCTATCACATGCATTGCAATTTTGGCTACATGCAGAGGAGCCCCACCAGCTCTGTGATGCTTTCCTTTTCACTTCTCAAATCTAGAGAAGACAGCTCCAAACCCTCTCCTCATCTTCCTTCTTATGTGCTATTTCTTTGCATAAAACAGCCTGCCCTCCTTAAGGGGAGGAACTGCACAGAGAGCTGGTGTCAGTCATTAACAGTAAATTAGCAAAAATAGGCAGAAAAYCATTTTATCCCAGTTCAGGTTCTCCATCTGCTCTGGACTCAGAACAGTGCACAGAAGTGCTCAATGACATAAAATGCACACAACAGCCTGCATGTAACTAAGTCTACGGAGGTTAGTTGTAGAGCAGGTGTTGCAGCAATCAGGTGAGCACTCTCATCATCCAGACTAACTTAATTTTTGAAAACATCCAGAAATACTTATGCAATACTGACAAAAATTATAGCTTACTGTAACGGCAGTGTGACTACAAAAAAATGAAAGTTTTTTTTTAAATGTTCAAAATCCTTTTCTACTGTGTGGCATATTTTCACTGGGGATCAATAAATTGTGTCTCTTTCAGGAATCTTTCCTACCCAACACCATCTGAGTCAAAAAGTTGCCATTTTCCGAATATAATAAAACACTGTACATATGAGAGAGAAAGACAACCCCCTTAAGCAGCAGTTTGGCCTATTGCATTGCTCAGTATGTGCTAACAATAGCTCCTGGCAGGCTCAGTTCGCTGTGCATGCCAGATCCTAAATGTGAGATACACTTTTATTGCTCCTGCTGTCCAGATCAAATCTAGAAAAGGAGTGCCTACTTCTCACCAAAGATTTATTCACTGTGCAAAYAACTTACAACAGAAGGAATGCCTTGAGCTGCCTGGGATCAGGAAAAACAAATGCCAACCAAGCCAAAGGGCTTGTACAGGATTCACTGTGGGGAGATTTGGGGTTCTGCCTGTGCTTTCATCTGTTTAACATCTGTAGCTCCCATGTCTCAGGAGTCGAGATGGTTTTGCAGTGTGTTGCTCCCAGAAATGTCCCCACTGAATGAATCCTTCTGTATGATGTGCTGTATGGCACATCAGCCAGACATGCCCAAACATAAGTTTGCAGGGCCTGTCCATACAGCAGTAATGTCATTACCTGCAGATATCAAGAAGCAAGGCAAAAGAATACAACACAGACCAGGCTGAATGTGGTTAACTAAGTTGCTTTTAGTTTATTAATTTTACCCATATACATAGATGACTTTGAAAGCACCATGTGAAAGAGGCAGGACAAAGTATAAGAAAATGGTACAGGAAAAGATGTCAATATGCAATGTCTCAGTGTACCTACTGCATTTCATACATATTTTACATTGAAAACCAAAAACCCCACAGTTTCCAGAGGATGTACACATTTTGTTTTGATCTGGCAAATTTAGTTCATTAATAAGTAAAAAAATAAATCTACAATAGCAACAGTGCAAACACATCAGAACTTGCATGGCATACAGAACACAGATGAATAAAAATTATTATACAAAGGGCCCAGTGTTTCCTATAGTACTGGCAGTGATGTATACAATACACAACAGGGTAAGGAATAAACTGCAACTTAAACAGGAAGATGAACTGCATATTACTGGCTCTGTCTTGTATGGTCGCTCTATTTCAGGAGGTAAAGCTGTCATGCCTTGGATCTGAAATTAAAATAGAAAAAAAAAATCAGAGTTTTTCACATAAGATTAGAAAACTCTGCTCTCAAGATAATTGGCAGCTTTCCAGACAATCTATTGATAGTTTTGTACTTGGGTTGTGACTCCCACTGCGGAAACATCCAACTCAGTAAAAATATGAATATACTGCATGCCAAATGATCAGCCAGTGTGCATATCCAACGTTCTCAGCTCGAGAGCAGCAGTACACACTGACATCCTCTCCAGTAAAGCAAGGTCAGACCTTGGTTGGTTGATTTGAATAACCTTATTTTGCTTCGTTGGGTTGTTTGACAGGTTTGGTTGCTGTTTTCATCCTTCTGTCAAATAAAAATGAAAGCTGGCAGTATCACACTGCTATGGGGACATAGGATGATATTTGAATGCATTCATTTCTGTGTGCAAGGCTCACACTTGCACATCCAGAACAGCTAAAACTGTGTACACGTTGTTCCATGGAACCACAGAGTGGTTGTGGTTGGAAGGGATCTCTGGAGGCCATCTGGTCCCATGTCCCTGCTCAAGCAAGGTCACATACAGCAGTGTCATATTGCTATATACTGAGCATTTTCCACTCTTCCCGTAGAACTCGGTGCAATTTTATGGGATTTGATGTAATTAAATGTTTGCTATRGTTTTGACATGAAATTAGAGACATTTGTGTAACTGCTCAGCTTGCTTTTCCTAAATTTACTCCCTACATGTTAAAGAAAATAAGCTCTGCAGAATGTAAGCTCCTGGGCRCATTTTGGAAAGTTTGAATGGTCACCTGTACAGCATATGCTTGCTTTGGGGATTTCATCTATGTTGCTATTATTCTGTACTGTAGAAAGAAACCCCAACTGAATTTGACTTTATCTTAGCAAACACACCACAAAACTAAAACTGAAATAGGGACCAACTCTACAGAAGGATTAAGATATTTTCAACTCAGTTCCTCTGCTTCAATTTTTTTTCAGTCTTGTAACAACTCAGGGATTGTTTGGCCATTCAAGTTAAATCTGTTCCTGATTTTAATGAGAAAGTTGTTTAAGTCAGTAATAAGGGAAGGGAAAGGAAAGAGTACTAATCTTAGCTTTGAAGAATATGTTCATGTCATTTGAAAAAGGAAACTATGATTAAGGAAGAGCTAAGAACTCCCTGTGAGCTCATTCTTTGACTACATTCTTTCAGTTGTAAGTATTGTTCCTTCATCCTGTAAGATAAAGAGGAACAGCATTTTCCAGAAAGTATACCATTAAAAAAAACCCTCAGCCTATCCCCTCTTGATAAAATTTCTGTGCTTTTCATCCTCTTAACTTGTCCTCTGATAAATAATCAGTGAAAGGGTGGCTATGCAACTGCTACTAGCCARCAGCTGTAAAGGTCAGGAAATGTAACCACAACTGGTGAACAGTCACATGYACTGTCTGTCTACAACTACTTTTCACAGGAGGTCTACAATGGGACAAATAATACTGGAAAAAAAACAGAATCTCTTCAACTCCTTATAGCTCAAAGTATTCCTTTGGCATCCAATGGGCAGAACAGTCTGACCTATGCTGGGAAAACCCAAGAATGCTGCTGCAGGAGGGGAAATTTCTTCACCACCTGGAATGACTGTGTGGCACACTGTGAGAAAGCCTGGGCTATCTTCTAGGGTGAGGGGAAGGAGACAGAAGTCCTTTCCTAGAAGTACTTCATCAGCAGCCTGTCATAGGAGCTCTGCTACACTGGACTGAAATCACAATAGGAAATAAGGCAGTACAAYGAGACTGCCTGTCATTCTGAGCAGAAAATCTCAAAAAAGTAAGAGCCTTGAATTTGGAGTCTCTAAAGGGCTTCAAAGAGGAATACATATTTTTAAGCATCTGTTTCAGGGATGATATTACATGCACTAGCCATTCTTTATAAACACATATACCATTAAAGAGGACAACTTCTGTCAGCAATGTCCTGGTAAAATACCAATAGATATTTAGAATAAATAATAATTTATTAGGGAATAATTTTTTTATCTTCCAGGTTTTTTCATCAAGGCAATAGGGAAAGTAAAAYCATGGAAGAGAAAATCTTACTAAGTTGCACAAAGGGAATAGACTATCCAACTTTATTTTTCTGGCCCAATGCTATAGACAATTCAAGAACATTAAAAAAGCAAGACATTGGAAGAGTACTCATACAACTTTAGGATGTCCAGATGCTCAAGTTAAGAAGGTAGATTCCTAGGCTTTATTATGCAGTCAATAAGCTTCCCCTAGAAGGTGTGTCAGAGAGGAAACCTGATTTAGAGATTTTGAATCATCTGTTGCAAGACCCTAACATAAGTCCCTGGCCATGGAGGCAGCCAAGGTAGAACAGCTTCCTGCRTGGTCACTTAACCTGGACACACTTGGTTGCTCTCTGATCCTCCCAGATCTGACCCACTAAAAGACTCCATCCTCCTATTACTGATCCCAATTTTCTATTCTTTTAAATGCATCTAGAACTCAAGTTAGGTGAAAGCACTGGTAAAACATTCCCATCATTTGTTATTGTATGTGGATGAAATATAGCTGTGTAAACATCCTGAAGACATWTAACCAGATATTTATTCATATGCATTGAAACACTCTCAGTCAAATCAGTTTCACAGCATCGTTGCCTCCTTCTCAACACACAGACTTACCGACCATTCTGCATTATCTGTTTTTGAACATCTCACGTTCACAGGTAGTTTAAGCACAAGTTGATTATAGGAGAGACCCTCTGATCTGGACCATTTGAATTTGTTCATTGCATCCATAAAMGACAGGTTTTTATATTGCTTAGGACTCTTGATAATGAAAGGCCAAGTCCTAAAGAAAAATAAACAATTAAATTTTAAAAAATATGTAAAAAACTATCAAGTTGAAATCAATGAGGAAAACTTCTGGAGAATCTACACAGAAAAATAAATGCACTACTATGTATATTATGCCTAGCTCTCAATCTCAACTAAGTTCTCTTCTACTGAAAATTGAAGCAGTTTCATTGATTTTGACAGACGTATGAAAGGCTGTCAAGCAGGCTAGTACTTGCTGCAGATGTTTTTGGAAATGAAGGACTTCAAGAGTTACATTGCTCTTCTTTGATCTACAAAACTGAATGCACAGGCAGATCTTCTGCTGTAACTTCTCAAAAAAACAAAAACAAMAGAAAGCCACACCCTCTCCTAGGTTTGGCACGCCAGGTTGCCAGGACCACTTTGCCTCTTGCTTTGTTTTTGCCAAGAAAGCTACTTCCAGATGCTTCTGACAAGCTCAGGTCAAAGCTGAGCTTAGCACAGCTTTTTTTTTTTTTTTTTTTGCTCTGTTATGCATTGGTTGGGAGCCGATTATTATTGGTATTGTGGATATTGCCTCTGGCATATTCCTACAAGCTGGCTGTAAGGGCACTTTTGGCCAGGGGTGGTTTAGAGACCTGCTGTGCTGTTCTGGAAGATCTATCTGCCCAAGCATGGGAATCCTTCCCTTGAACAAATGGGGACAATCTCATTTTCCACCARCCAAAAASRTGGAAAGAGAAGGAATGAGATTTCATGTCTTTCATCTCTACTTGTWAAGAAAACTRAAAAAA
>CADDXX010000081.1:76441-175505 GCA_902810485.1 Alauda arvensis
AMRRGRRAAWARAAAAAAAATTAWACAAAACCCAAAACATTTTCTATTRTTTCTACTTTCTCCTTGTTWGACTTTGCTGAGATRAASAGAAAAAATATGGTGGAGGGATCAAACTTTTACAAACCCAAAGTCAGTCAATAGAGCTGGTGCAAGAACAAAAGTATCTAAAATGTTATCAAGTAACCTAATTAATTCTGTGATGGGAGCATGAGTTCTCTTTTCTGAACACTTCAGACAGATCTATGAWATCTTGCAGTAGGCTGTCTCCCACTTGCTTTGGGGAAATTGCCCATGCCAGAGTTCTTCTCCACTCAACATCYAGGCATAGAGGCTGTTATTTTGACYAAGTATTTTGGTACTTGGGGCCACTGCTGTGGCCCAATCACTTTCATCTCTGCTYCTCATGATTTAAACCATTGTCTGTGCCACCAGACAGAGGAAAAATGTTTTAAAGTGAGCCACAATGCCTTGATCCTACTCCCAGTTTTCATTTGTATGCAAGTCAAGAGAGACTTGGAAGAGTCAGTGAAGCAATTCTAGTGTTAGACTGACACAAGAGAGATGARGATCAGGTCACATATCCTTAGGCTGACAGAGTTTAATGAAGCAAGAATTGTGGATTAGGTCATAAATACTAGAGGCATTAATAATCTCCTCTTCTAATTACTATTCCATTTGTGGCAGACAGTCTGCATACTTACTCTATTCAGAACATCTTTATTTCCCCAGGCCAAATGTGCATTTTTTCCTTAAGTACAGTTATCGTGAATGAACACTCAAGAGAGCATACATTTGTTAGAATATTTTCTTTCTAAGCTCAGAAAGACTCTTTTAGATAGGACTAATTTAGAAACTGTTCTCCCTGTATTAAAAGAGGTTGTAAATGGAAACAGTGTGGAAAATTACATAGACATTGATTGCACTTCTTTCAAAGTCTTCTTGCTTGAATATAARTTTCACTAAGATCACTAAGCCTTTATGTCAAATTATTTTGCAATAATAGCTTTATATGGCTAATTAAAAAAACTGTATAAGTAAAGCCAAGTTTTAAAATTTGTGGTARCACACATAGTAGTCTATCAATTTGATTTCAAAATCTTATTATTACCTTAGTTTAGTGCTACTAACAATACAAATGTAATTCTCCTTTCCCACAAAACGTGCATTCAACTTTTTATTGTTTGGTTATTTTTTTGTATTTCATTCATTTGGGAACTTTCCACTATTGACTGTTCTCACTGTTTACAATCTGCTGTTGAGATGCTTTAATTTTAAACACTATAAGGAACACACTTTTCTCCTCAGAATTCCTGTCAACAAATCTACCCAGGGAAATTCAATGACCATGCTCACAAACTCCTTTCCAAAATTATTTATCTATATATGAAACACTGGCATATTTTAATAACTTGATAGATTTAAAATATTGATACAGAGCCTTTTGAGAGATGTGTGTGGTGAAAAAACCCCAAACAATGTGAACAGTATTATTTCCTCAACAGAAGAAACTGCTTTTCTATCAGAAGGAAAAAAAAGATGCAAAATATTTTGGCAGGAGAAAYAGCAGCACAGCACACTGACCAAAAAAGTGTCATGAGTGACCATGTTTCTTTTCTTTCTACCAGAAAGAAATGTATAAGAATGATCCAAGAATCCAACAGATAGAAACAGAGGCGCTGCACATATTCATAAACATTTGACATACCTGACTGGTCTATAGATTTCCTTAACACCAATGAACTGGAGCTGTTCCATTATGTCTGGAATACTCGCGCATCGCGTGAGGTTGATTCTTGGATAGTACAGCAAATATGACAGGCACATTTCATTCCTGGTGCTCAGGCCACCCTGAAAATGGGATTTTTCTTTAATCAGGGTAGCACTGGAATCCCACAGATWAAATCACTGATTAGCATTTATTTGCTAATGAAAGGTGTACCAGGAGGCCCAATCTGACAGGTTTATCTTATACATGGGGTTATCAAATAGCAAGAAGTTATTACATAATTAATCAATAGGTTCTAAGTTAAAAGATATCAGAAAGAACAACTGTGAATAAAATAAGGCTCATATTATGTTGAAGTGTACTATCTGAGAAGTTCAGGTTTGCTTTCAGTTATCCCTGAAGTACTCAGATTCACCACATTTCAGAAAAGTGGAACAGATGAAAAAAAATACTGTAGAACAATGAATCTGTTTAATAAGAAATTAAGTGAGCTTTGCCTAGTGAAATGGAGGCTGAGATGGAATATGAATCTCTATGAACTCAGGTTGTAAGTACATATGCCAATAAAGAGCAAGAAGAAAAATAATTATTTATGCAACAGATAATGTTGACTCAAGGAAAAATGAGCATGCATTACAAAATCAGTAATTAGACTAACATTTCTAGCTAACASAAGAAACAGGCTCCTGAACAGTCTTCCATTGAGAACCATGGGGCAAACAGCTAACTTAAAATTAATCTTGGTCAACATGGACAAAATTATAAACTGCATGTTCCTAAATCCTGGRTGGGAACAGTTCCACAAGTCTCAAAAAACCACAGGAACAGGAATGGAGAAAACAAAACACAGGAGCCAAGAGTTAACATGGTCACCACACAGGAAAACAGGGCAAAAACTCAAAAGCCTTCATTCTTGCTCTTTTGCTTTTCATTAAATAASTACTGCATGTGCCTACATGCAAGCCAGGATTCAAGGAGAAGTGTCCCTTTGGTCTTTGGATGCCAGGAACAGTTCTTCTCTGCAAAACAGACACTCCTTAGGTCTCACTTCCAAGAGGTCTGGATCCAGCCACTCCCCAGGAAGTGGAATCAGACCCTGGCACAGGCAGCTATATCCCTCCCATAGTGGGTTTGGCATCACTCTGTGTATTCCTACCCAACTGGCACAGTCCAGCTCATGTCCAAGCAACCAAATTTGCTTCACCTCCAAAACCCAGTGACTGCATTGCAATGGCCAGTGCCTGGCCTCTGTTCACCTATCAAGCTGTTCTGGGGGACTGTGCACTGCTGTGTGCCAAACCAGAGCTGGACACCCTCGGTAGGGAGGGGTGGTTTCCCAGCTCCTCTTCCCAACCCAAAGGACCTTCATTCTGCCTGGATTCTATGGTAGGCACAAAACTAAATAGTTGAGAAACATCCTGGCCACAGCTTATCTAAAAGTCAATACATAAGACCTGGCAATTACAACTTCAGGGAAAAATGTGTAACAAGTTCATAAAAATAATTCACTAGAGTATGCAGAATTTGCATGTTAATACATGTTGTGAAGAAAGCACTCCTTATACTACAAAAGCTTGACTTCTAAGGACTTTTTATGAGCTGACCTGCTTATTTTTATAAACTAGTCATRTGAATGCCTTATGCAAGAGATCAGACTAAGATCACAATAGTTCAGATGACTTTAAAACCTAAGAATCTATGAAAGGAAAGACAATAAATAATTATGTGCACACATGCATTAGCAAGTATATTCMCTTTTTCAAAATAGAGTTCAGTGGAAAAGGYTTTAGTCCCCAGYRTTATCTGTGTACTTATTTTGATYCACCAAAAYATTGCTTACCCATGTCATGCGAATTCGGTCCACAGTACTGTAGTGGCATTCTGTGACTAAATTATCCCCCTGAAATAYGAAATTTAGGAAGTTCACAGTTCTGAAGTTTATAAACACCAGCTTCAGGTAACCACAGATGACAGCAAGCACTTACAAAATAAATATCAGAGCAGTGGATATGACTTTTTCAAAGAGTGAAGGATTAGGTAACTGCCAAATGTTAAGGCCCTGGCACTTAGCATTCACATTATCCTCAGGGACCCCCCATGGATTTAAAGAGAGTCTTAATAAGAGTATTGTCTGAATTCCTTTTAAAATAGCAATGGAGGTACCCAGTTATCATCCAATTTTCTGGAAAATTATATAGAAGACAATGTATACAAACAATTCTTGCTCCAAAACTCATCTAAAGTGCTACTTTACCCAGGCTAATTTACACTGCCAACTTCAACAGAAATATTTGGCAAATGAGGAAAAGAAGGCTTTCCACATCACAAAAACAACTATATCTCTGCCAAGCCTGGGAGTAGAGGAGTGGCAGGCAAAGACTTCACTACATTGACAGATATACATGGGAAAGGCTGAACACTTACCTTCTCAAGCACATACAAGTAACTTTTTGGTGTCTTGACAAACTGATCTACTATTTGGTAATACTTTCACTCCCTGCACCTAATCAAGTACAAATCTGAAAGTCACCATGATAATAAAGTGGATTTTTTTTTTTGTATCATCATCTTCCCTTATCWAGCTTTATACTTCCCTAAGAGAAACCAGATCACCCTTCAAAGGCTGAGAATTTCTCCTTTCCTATAGGCTGTTTCTCCAGATCAAGGCTAGCACAATCTGTACTCCAGACTGCTGGAAGGAGGTGTCAGCCTCATGTCAGCCRAATGGAGACAGAGGTTTCTGAAGTAGCATGAACTGGCACAGTGTCACTGCTTCCAGTGGGAATATACTGCTCCCACCAGTGAGGTCTCTGGCTCTCCTATCTTATAGACTGGATAACATTCACTAAAATTGTTCCTTCTGTGAGACTAGATCTGCTGCTTCCAAATGGAGAAGCGAACTCTATGTGGAGAAAACAAATAACCTGGACTCCATAAGCTGAAAGAATGATACACTCTTGGGAGAGCTTATTAGAAAGAGAGAATAACAAGAACTTACAGGAAACATCATACTATTAGTTAATTGATTAAACTGTTCTCTGAATTACACCAGATGATGTATGTAAAGCTGCACCGGTAGTTTTGCATAGGATAAACACAATCAAAGRCATAAAAAATGGTACTCTTCAAAGAAAGAATTCCATCTTCTACTTGTCAAGTTGCTGTTACTATCAAATACCCTTTATAGTTTTTCTGTTGTCTATTCTTTTATGCTCTTGAATTTTAAGGGGCTTTTTGCTATAATTGCATGGATTTTCCTAAAAATATTACAGGCTTTCACTGCAAACCTGTCATCTTCTGCCAGCCCTCTTCCTAAATTCTTCAGCTTTCTTTCCTGAAGGAAGTATCATCAGTTGGTCTTTGAAGCCCCTAGACTACAAGCAATTTGACTTCAAAGAGTAAATYCTGCACTTGAACATCCAGGTTTTGSTGTAGAAATTAAACTATRAAGTTAGCCTTTTAACTWYTTGTCTTTAAAGTACAAATATCAAAGTCTCACAGTGTGSGAGAAGAGACATAAGAGAGAAAGGGGCTTGAAGAGAATCCCCTGAAGTTTAAACCATGGGGCTCCTAATCATACCTGAAGTTCAGTCATTTCAATTATCTTTTCAGATCCATCTCCCTCAGTGGTTCCAATCATAAACAAATTCAATTTTTTGACATTTTGCATCTGTATTTAGTAACATGCTTGTTCACATGCACCAGGACAAGCTGCTCTGCTGGCCAGATCTGGATCACCCAGACTTTGCAGCACTAAAATTTCTGCCATCATGCCAAAACTTAAAAAACATACTGGGTGGAACARAAGAAGAGTGAATAGTTTTTAAATGAGTGACACACAAAAAAATACAGACTCTTTTCATGCAATACTTATGCATAGTTACTGCTCTGTAATATAATTGTAGTTGGAATATTTCTACAAGTTATGTGGCATCATTCTCAGGAATAGAGTAGATAGAGTTGTATGATTTCTTCTTTCAAAGGGTTTTGTTTACTAGAGAAACATCAGGTGGAACAATAGCATGAAGCTTTASTCCTAACAACAAAAAGTGTGAAACAAATATAAGACTTGGCTGATTTTTAAACATGGTTGTAAGGCTGGACACTTGCTGGGTGTTAACACTGAAGRTATGCTACTTGGTCCCACAGTCTGTAAAGCCATATGGCAGCATTTCCATTATTCATCTTTCTGGATGCATGACGATGGTACAGCCAGGCACACAAGGGACTTTCTAATCTGCTTTGTTCAAACATTTGTGATAGTAAAGTTCAAATTAAGTTGTTATCTCCATAGAGATCAAACATACCCAAAGAATAGCTTGATTTGGTGACTACCCAAAGAATAGCCAGCTTTGTGATGACTCATATCTCCTGAGACATGAGAGTGTCTCATGATTCCTGAGACACTGAAACTTTAATGCATTAGTGACTCTGCAATAAGTGGAAAAATTAACAGAACATCCAAGAATTCTATGATGTTATGCTAAGAAATTCTGTAGCAAATTTAATCCTAAGGGTGAGAAAATGGTCTCTTAAACACTTTCAGGAAAAGAATTAAGAGTGTCGTACTGGCAAGATGGTTCTTTCTTCTTTCAGGTACTGAAACTCCTGGAAGTTGAAGTCAAACTCGTCGTCATAAGCAAGCAGCTTCTGCTCCTGGCCATTGCGGAAGTGGCGCATCCTGATAGCTCTGCCAGCAAGGTGAGCATGGAGAAGTACTGCAAACACYTGGATCCCAGCAGGTCTCTCAGCACCCAGAGCCTGGCCAAGAGAAACCAACACCATCAGTGCTCCCAAATGCAAAGTAATGCAATGTAATGCTGTCTACAAACAGAGTGAAAATACATTCATTAATGTGTTTTGAATTCACTCAGTTTACTGAAAAAWGCAGTCTGGAGCAAAACTAAAACTGTAAGTGAAATGTACAAAAAAGGCTAGGGTTTTTTCTGTGATTATTTTTTTATAACAAAACATATTTTTACTCCTAATGCACACATTTTTTTTAAATGAAAATGAACTGGACTGCAAATAATTCTTAATAGTTTTAAGACTTCCAAGGGAATAATACTAAAACCTGCACATTGTTTTGGTGCTACTGGMTGATACTAGTGAATGTGGATGTTTATTGTGAAAAGGAATTTCTATGCAGTTATGAATGAAGCCAAGAGATGCMCTTTAAATTGAGAGGCTGTAGTTGTAACATCCTCTACTTTTCATCTTTAAGTGAACTGGTAGTGAAATACTGTAAGTTTACATCTAAAAATTTTCCAGGTCAAAAACATTTGCAAATTAGCTTTTTTAAATGGACACAAATCTGACATCACATCCACTCTAGCTGAGATCTACTGAAGTAAACTTTGTGTTGAGTATGCTCAACTTTCATTCTTGTTCAGAGCTCAAGGTAGAAATAATCTGTTACCATAATTTCAAGAAAAGCCCTAGGGTCAGAAACCTCATAATAATGGATTACTCAAGAGTTTTAAGGCTGAAAAATGCCAGGACACTGCACAACATTTAACATCACCAAGAAAAAATCTAAATTTTGTATCTAATTTGGCCTTCACTGTAAACCAGGTTATTAATTCAACCTTTCCCTATAAATGACAAAGTATACAAGAATCTTCCATTATAAAGTCACCACAGATTTTAGACAATGCTTYCATTACCTGCAGAGATACTTAAGTTGTGTTAATGCAACCAAGTACTTAAYAAATGTAAAACCTGTTCAGGTCTTTGGTTTCTGTGGCTGGTGTAAGAATACCTTTCAGGATTTCACTTCAGCATTAGACGCCTTTTGCACATGCCCAGGTCTGAATTGGTCTCAACTTTTTTTTTCTGGGCCAGCTATTCCAAGTTATTAATAGCTTTGCCACAGAARGCAGTGTATGCTTACATGCTGAACACAAAATTAAAATATTGCAAGCCCTGTGTCACCCATTATTACTGAAATAAGTAAAGCAGCCTGAGTAGTGAGCAGGCCAAGTACCAGTTCAAAAAGACAACATTTTGGAAGATAACATGTTTTTGCTCACATCTTTTGACTGTAACTACCAATTTACCCAAGAAGTTCAAGTGACTATTCCAATTATTTCCATGAATGAAAACCAGTGGATTCAGGCAAGGGACATACCTCTTCCAGACATTCCAGTGTGCAGTGACCCTCTGACACAAATTCAGGCATGCCCGGTGGGATATTGTGGAAGAGGCTGACCCAAAGACCAGCTTCAATAACCCCAGCATCGTATTTCCTTAAAAYTGGAGTATAAATTAGCCTCAAACCAGAGTTATCTATCAAGCCTGCAACAAAAGAACACAGTTAGCCATGGCTAAAAGTCAGTTTTTTAAAGGAGAAAAAAAGCCAAACCAAATTGCTTCCTGCTTTTCATGCTGTCACTATTTTTTTATATGAAAATCAAGGAATCAACCTCAATAACATGGAAATGAGTGAAATATGCAGGAAGTGTTTTTTTCTCTTTAAGATTTTCAAGCCACGTGCTGTCTGCTAGTTGAGAATTTTAGCTATTTCTTCATCTTGGGTCCTACCATTAATTATATTTTTCCTTTGCTTTGGATTTCCTGTTACATTACAGCCTACCTCAGAAAATACATCCCTTTTACAAACTCTCCAATTAAGAGAGCATCAATTAAACATGAAAATTGCCTTAGAAAATACCCCCACCTTGACTGAAGTAGACAAGAGTACTTTACAGAGTAAATTTAAGTACGGAGTACTTTAATGTTGCTCTGACTCAAGGACTTGATTTCAAAAATTAGTTTAAAGAACCAAAGTCTGCTGTTTGGAGGCTGTGTCAAAATAATACAAATCTATTTTGTTAACCCACATATGTTTAGCCATATGTGTTTGTTTGTGTATCTATTAATAATTTATGTTGCCTTTATGGTCGAAATACTTAGGATACTTGTCTTCTATTAGTCAAGATATACACAAAAAAAAAGGATTAATTTGTGTTTGCATAAGAACTATATTCTGTTAGCTCATCTGTTAATTTYTTTGTATTTTTGAATATAACTGAAATAATTTCAATTTTGAAAATGAAAAATGCAAAAAGCATATCAAATATCTCAGAGAAGGTAAGATGCTTTCTAGTGACCTATATTAGTCTTCTGAAAAACAAAACAGACATAGCAGTGCTTGAAGCCAAATTTTACATCAATATGATATCAGCCATCTATTTTAAGATAAGCAAATGGCAGAGGGACAGAGCAGGGACTGTTACACAGYCACTAAAATACCTAAGATGGAGTAATGCATATAATTATTAAGGAATAAAAGGATATGAACTATGCATAGCCTATTAAGAATGGCAATCAGCCATGAGACCTTCCGCAATATATGAATCACATTTAAGGTGATATATGGTGTCCCACCATATCCCAGCTTTAGCATTTGGGAATCCAGACTCACTCCCTTCCTGGAAATATTTGTACAACCTCATCAACTTGAATATTTCCTTTGTGGTAWTTCTGCTTCAGAAATTGTTAGACACTGTTACCTCTAAATGCCAGACACTCTTATGTATGACATAACTCTGGTATGTCAACGTTTCTGATAAAAAATCACAAAAGAGGCCACCTTTCAAATGAAAAGTGAATGCTAAGGACTACAAAACCAGAAACAGCAAAACCCATCTGTGTTAAACTAAAAATGTTTGAACTCCTTCTCACTGTGAGCCAAGACTCACTACCAACCTGAGTCACTTAGGAAAACATTACCCCAGGTCACGATGTGAGGCAAACAGTGCAGCCTTTCACCACAAGACCCAAARTGGGAAAATGCAGGTGCCAAAACACACAAATGAAGGTGACCCAGTGGCAGGTTTGCTGTTGTGTCAGGAGAACTCATTTGTCCCCACCTGAAGCAGATGGAGCACYCACATCTACTCTCTTGCACTCCTGGCACAATCTTACCCTGTGTATTTTGCCAGRGAGGAGGAGAAGCATGACCTGGATTACAAACACCAGGCTCTGCCTACAGTATCTGAATTTTCCCAGGTCTTTTGGGACTGTCCCAGAAAGGCAAAAGTGTTCCTATTTCTTAAAAGGAAACAAAACATTCCCAGTKCCCAGTTTTCCATATGTGTTACTTCAGCGAAACCAACACTATCATACAGCACAGTCAATTAAAAGAAAATGATGGATTTAGGGACACAATCAAATCAGACAGTTTTTCAGCATGTGACTTCTTGGGTTTTCATGCAACTTTGATGAAAAAGCATGCAATATCAAGGATGGAAATGAAGTTTCTTGCATCACACATGCTGAAAGCAGAGAGTCTGTCACTAAATAAAAAAAAAATTAAGATAATTAATTTAAAAGATGAAGATGGGAAATGATGGTAAGGGAGAATGCCATAGCCCAAATAGCAAATTTTATTTTAACACATGGGGTGTAAAGAAAGGCCAGTATACTATGCTGCATTGGATTTTACTCAGTTYATATGCAGCAACCACCACAATATTCTCAGGTACAGTAGGTTAATAAACTTCTCTTTCAGAACAAAAAAGTATCTTTCCCAAAGGCATCTTCAAAGTTCCCCTGATTCTCCTGGGATTCTTGGTTTCTTCCTTTTACTTCTCCTAAATATAAATTAAATTCAGGAAGAACTATTTTAAAACACTATTATAAATGAAAATATTATCTTTTAAGTTAAATTGATTATACCCAGTGAATGGTCTAGAAACCTSAGTCTATACTTCAGAAACTGCCCAAAGCTGAGGTAGATGYRTATCTARAAAAATACTACAAAAAATAATTTCWAAGACAGTAATARAAACATTGTGAACCAGGAACTAATGATCARGCAAAAGTAACCCMSAGCTTTTTTATTTGCTCTGYTTGCCATGCAGTGCAGGGSTGAGCACTTGTGTGCAGTACATTTTCCAGTCTGGCATGTTTTAAAGGGTGTTTTAGAGGCTGCAAACCTTCCGTGAACGATGGATTGTCATAGTGCACCTCCATAAGGACGAACAGAGGGTCGGCTGCTGTGCCAATGGATAAGCCAACATGGGGAGGGTARGTGAAGCCCTGGAAATCAATACACACACAAATCAATACAGGGTTGAGATATTTTTTTGCCATAGTTAAGAGTTAATTTCTCTTTGTAAGTMCATTGACTCCTTCTATGATCATATTAATGATAAAATKTACAAATATTACTTCTTCTACCGCTTTCTGAACATGGCTTTGTGATAAAATATACTTATTATGTACTCATTAAAATTAATAACTATGTCAATATAAAATAGTAGATCACATGCTTCCCAGAGGACAAGGCTCTGAGYAAACTAGTCTAATCTCACCTCTGACCCTATTTTGAGTAGGAGGCTGRAYTAGAGACTTTCTGAGGTTCTTTCCAACCTGCATTATCCTGTGATCTTATGATTATTTATTCTGTATTTATTGTTGGAGCAGAAAAGGAAAATTCCATTTTAAACTTATAAACATTGCATCATCAAGCACTTAGTCTGACAATAAAACCCTTATGAAGAAGTGAATCAACATTTTAAATGTTCCCATCTTCTAAAAATAGTAATTTCCARGGAACACTGAGGTTGCATGTAATTAACTTGCTTTTTGTGCACAAATAACTGTATTCTAAGTAAAATGTTTGACCAAAAAAGGTGATTTTCATGGCTACATTTCCATAAGCAAGCMAATATTGCAAAAGAAGTAGCTCTGCATGGTGAAACAGCTTGTGTTGGACCCACTGTCCCCAGATGATGCTCCTCTGGACAAGCTCTGGTCAGGTCCCATGCACTGAACCTCTTTTACTGCTAAAGGTACTGGGTTCACCCCTGCACRTTTATTTTAACTTCAACCCAGAGAGGCCTGTGCAAATTCTCAAACCACTCACACTTACTTCAAAAGCTCACTCCTGATTGAGACCAAAATACCAGTATCTCCTAAGTGAACTCATTTACCAAATTCACTTTAACTGGAATTAATCCGCACCATTTTATAGTACATAGCTAATATTTTAATATTAAATTTGACATTCATTTCTGTCAGGAATGTGCAGTTTGAGATTCCAACTTTCTGATGCTTGATGGATATGAATTAATTAATTGTAGTATATAGTAAAAATTATGATCACCTTCATTCTACATAAGGGTAAGCTAAAGTTAGTGAAATAGGTACTTGGGCAACCTGAATGTAACCCAGATCTGTCAGATTCCTCTCTCCAGATCTTTAACAACAGGATCATCCTTGCAAAAACCTCCATAGGGCTCGTCAAATAATAACTTACTTATATGAATTTTTAATTTCACTTAGATTAAGATRGCTGAAAGTACAAATACTAGGTCAGAGCATAGCTGATGGCAAAAATGCACAAAGCATACACCAGGGATAATGCTTGTAGTGGATTAAACTTCTTCAGATGGGTCCATTTAGCAACTCCTGCTTCCTCAGACTGCAGCATTTGCAGCTGGTTTTGGACTGCAGGCTGGCAAACAAAGTTTCCAAAAAGTATCATCAYCCCAGTCCCTCTCAGTGCCCAAACCATCATTTGGGTGGGCACACAGTGAATCAAGGGAGTAAAGGGCTGGGACTCCTTTGGCAGTCATGCTGTGTTATGTCAGCTGAAATCTAAATTGACATGAAATAAGCTGCCAACACAGCCTCGGGTCAGCATGGCATCACAGCCCGTATTTTCTCTAGATATGCCCCACTGCCATAAGCAAAGTGGTCCTTATGCTGGCTTTGCACTGACACAGGATCTCTCCTACACTGAGATGATGCTTCTTTGGACAGGTAAGAAACTTCAGAACAATATGCCCGAATGGGGCAACAGTGAAACCAGGTCCTGGTGAGGCACAAAATTAATTAAATTTATACATAACTTCATTTGGAGAGTTGTGCCTCTGTGTCTTTTGTGAAGTCACGTACAGACACTGCTTTTCTTTCTATCATTATCCATAGGTAGCAGATACTGGTCATTGCTGKAGGCACTGTATTTCCACATCAGATGGGACAAGCTGATACAGCAACAGATTTCCATGCTCCAAAGTTATCTTTCTCCCCTTAGGCATCAACTCCCTCTCTACTACATTCATAGCTTTTGGGTTGTCACTCAGGATGACCACTGCATCTCATACTTGAAAGGCCAAGAGGAGGTTGAGGACTTACTGGTGAGGCATTTATGTGACCCCTTAAAAAGAGACAGATGAAGTAATCACTAATAAACTAGGAAGAARTTTCCTGATGATACACTCCCTCACAAAGCCCCATGGATGAACCATGCTAGGCAGACATTCATCCTACCTCTCCTCCAATGGCCCAAGCAAAAATGACCGTCTCACAKGTAAGAAAAGAGTCTGGCATGTTGGGGTGGTAACACTCATGYCCGTAGTCCAGAACACTGTCATTCAAATTGCTGCTGCACTGGTAGAGCAGGATATGGTGCACCAGGTTCTCGTGGCCTTTCTGGATCAATGGCTCAACCTATCAATGGTAAAATTAAAAGGAAAAAAAAAAAAATTCAATGTGACTATTTCAGTGCAGGTATGCAGACATGGTACTTTTATTTTAAAAGAGTAGACTCAACGTTAGATTGTACTTAGCTTGAGCTGTAACCCCAGCACTCTGCAAACTCAAGGAATGAAGTTTCCAAAATTTTTATTTTGCCCAAGTGCATCAATGAGGAGCAGGGAAAAAAATCTGCATCTGGACAAAACCTCTGTTACAATTTTGCTTGTTTTCTCCCATCCTAGTCTTGCACTRTCACTTTTCTTTCTCCCTGCCCAATCCTGTTTATCCACATTCCAGCAGGAGGGGGGATATAAACTACTCAGAGGTTTTCATCTCTGTTTCTGCCTCTTTTRTACTATTTCAAATTACAGCTGCCCATAAATTCTGTACATCTAGGGTGAGCCTAGAGGTACACCCCACATTCCTCAGCAGCTCAAAATGAACTTTCTGATCTTTTTGACATTTACAAGAAATTAGAACTATTTTTTTTTTTTAATCTGCTCAGTTGTGAAGACTTTGTTAACATGAAGTTATCCTTGAGAGACTGGGTGCTCCAGCTTGTTCATGGCAGTGATGAGCTGGAGGGCTCTCAGAGGTGCTCCAGTGCCCCCAGTTTAATTAGACCACAGAAATTCTGCACAGGCTAAAATTATTTAATTTYCATGTAAGTGTTCACTCTCTGTTTGGATGGGTGAAGTTTCATCATCTCTGTCAGASATTATGTCCCTGGGGCAAATATGAATACTTCTGAAACAAATTATTTTGCATTTCAGAATGATCATATTCCACAAAAAATCAGCATATAGAAGACAGTATTAAAATGAAAGGAGTTWTTCCCTTGCTTTAGCTTTCAAAGATTTTATCCCATTCTATMRTATCTACCTAMAAGTTCAATAAGATAATKAATATTTTCACAAGAAAAGTMAAGCTTTGACTAWATAACTCTTAAGATGCAGGGTGCCRTGCAGTATTGCCTTCCAGTATTAGGAAAGAGAARGTTACTTTAAACAGGAAAAGAMTATATATGCATCCTAAATTTGCATCCATTTCATTTTGCAAGCACATGGATGTGCTACTGGAGGACAAGAACAGGGTAAGAAGGAGCAGTTTATTACATTATTAAAATGTTTTTAACACAATTTCTCTCTCTGCATTTTGTTCAAGTCACTAGACCAATTACAAAAGAGGAAGGGCAGAGCCTGWGTGCATCAAGGCCACCCTTGCTGATATGAATCTGCAAAGTACATTGAAGTTGGGCTCTTGGGGAGTTCAGATGCTGCTGAGTACCTGCATGTCCACCCAAGAAGAGCACAGCCCACTTCACTGCACTTAGAAGTCATTGGAAGGTTGCTAATTGATTCAGCTGGACCAAAGTTTTATTCTGCAGGCAAGACTGAAATTCTCCATAGGGGATTATCTGCACTGTTCTCAGTAATCCCTGTTTCAGTTAGCATTGCCATCATTATGAATTACTGCACTGCAGAAGTAAAAGGTATTTTTGAAGAAGATGAGTCAGTTTTCCCATGAAATAAGAATGTATTCCCCAATATATCAGACTGAATGACAAAGACTGAGAAATCCATTTCAGCTTGATTCCCTCTGCTCCGYCATACACCTGCCTATTTATCCAAGTACTGCAGAGCCCAAACACACTAAATACCAGAATGTATCTGAATAATTTTGAAGCTCTACATACTATATATGTTAGTCAAGGAAATGGTTATGGGAATATTATCTCTATATATACCAAGAAAAAAGAGGACTTTTGTCCCAACATGTGATAGCTCTGCCTGCTGCTACAAGACCCCAGCACCTGCTGTGCTTACAATCACTGCTTCAAAACCAGCTTCCCCTCAAAACCATGGGACATCACCAAAATTAGAAACTCACATCCTGTCATTGGTTTTTAGTGTCAGTTACCTAAACAATTACAGCACTTCAAAAAGCAGTTTTGTTTGGCTTTCCAAAGTGAAGAAAAGAAAAACAAAAACTAGAACAAATCCTTACACATCTTTCCAATGCATCTTGTAGGAAAACTTACATTCTTCAGATGCAGAAATAAATAATGAAGAGCAGCAGTGAAGTTATGCTTTTCACATGTTTTTTACTACAACTTGGTTAAAGAGAACTTTCTCCTTCACCTTTTAAATAGCATATAAATAAGAAAGAAAGAAAGAAAGAAAGAAAGAAAGAAAGAAAATACTAGAATGGTCACAATTCTATTAAAAAAAAATCTTAGGAAAATCTCATTAATCCTGCATTGTTCCAAAATGTATGGAAATATTTTAATGAGTATCTCCCTAAGGCTCACAGAATTATTTCTAAATGAAACARAAAGAAAGAGGACCAGAGCCCTCAGACACTTTTCTGATCTGAAGAATAACTAACTGTATTTACTTACTAGAATAACTTCAGCAGAAAAGAAAATTTTAAAATAGTCTCATACTCTATTGCAATATTTAATTGTAGGAGGGGTTTAAATGTGTCATTCTACATCCAAGGTGAGTGCTGACCTATTTCCTCAGCTATTGGTCCTTTTGGCTYATAGAATAGAATGSTTATTTAGGCTACCTCGCACTTCCYCTCTGACTTTCCACAAAGAACATCTGAACAGATTACTTTATTCCAAGCCAAAAAGAAATTCCCAAACATCATCTTCYTAAATAAACAAGATCTTGCTTTCTGGCCAGTCTTACAAGTAATGATGAACATCAACTGAGTTTTTCAAATAAGGGGTCAAATTCAGGAAATTGATAATGCATTTASAAGTGCACATAAGTAATCCTAGGTGTAAAATTAGTTGCTAAAGCAGGTATCTACAACTAAGTCTCTAGATCAGGGTGGCCTGTTTACCAGAGTACTTGTAGCCTCAGTGAATGAYAACACAATTTTCAGAGCTCTACTTTTCCTGGTCTCCACTCACAGTGATAGGGGACCAGTCCTGAAGAGTCACCGTGACGGTTTTGTTAATTTGTGCAACTCTTAGGATACTCACATAAAGAAAATAATTTGAAGTGGCACACAGGCAAAGGAGTGAAATACACACAAAAAAAGTGATAAAAACAGGCATGGTATATAATAGTCATTAAACTCTGCAGACTTAAGTGAACAGCTAAGTWTTATTTGGATTATTTATACACAGCCTTGTTTGCTCTGGTCTCTTACTACAAGGGGACTCTAAAATGACACTTTGAGCCGAGCAATAAGATAAGAAATAATTGAGTAATTTAGATGGGTTGTAGTGAGAATGGGAATCCACCTTTCATTTCCATTAATCATGAAGAAACYTGTGACTTTGAAATGTATTTCCTTCCTCTGTCCTTGCCACTTCCTACCAACCTCTTGTTAGCCAAAGAAGTAAAGAAACTGAAAGAAGACTAAAAAGGAATATGTATATAACTACCCATCTTCCCCATTTTACCTCATTCTTTGAGGCTCATCTGTGGAATTTTCACTGTTGCTGACATGCAAGGAAGACCCAGCTGTCAGGGTTCATCTCTTTGCCATGTTGTGAATARGCCTGCAGAGATACTGCCCCACTGGGCACCTCGGTGACTTCTTCCCCTGCAGGCAAAGTGCATTTTCTGCTTGACATTTCCTAACTGCCAGAGGCATGGGGAACATAAGCCCTACATMCACCCTTACACTGAAATGCCCAAAGTGTTTGGGATTGCAAAACATAAGTGCATGCAACAAGGCACAACCTCTCCTGTTTTTCATAAAACCTGCGGGRAGAAGATCATGGTTTATTATTCATGATCATTGGCTTTATGCTTCTTCCTCTCCACTCTTCTTGAAAGCTTGGCCAAAAAGTCTTTCAAACTGAGCACATTGAAATGCATGAACCTGATTCCTACTAACAGAGGAAAAAAAAAAAAAATGTACTATAAACCCCCAGCACTTCAAATTAGGGCTCCCAAGGAAGGAGGCATKTAAAGTATATCACATTCAAATGTAAGTGAAGGCACTGCCTTCTGCAACCAAAAGTATGGGTTAGGTCATGGTGCTTGGTTTGTAYTCATCAGGCAGGCTGASAKGTTCTACAGAGCTCCCTTCATGGTRCTGAATCTCWTAGGACTTGAGAMAATACTGACTTTCAAAAAATATAAAATGAAAAATTTTCTAGTCATTTTAATGTTACACCAGATGGCATGTGTGCTGTTCACCTCTCATTTTAACAGAAGCCCTATTTTAGTCAACAGGCTGACATCACATGAACAAAGAAAATGTTTATATCTGCCAGGGCCAGCTTACTCATCYTCAATTTTTCTTCCTCTCTTTTCTGTTTCCTATTATCACTTMATCTATTTCACAATCTGAATAYTGTCATATRTTTTGGGTTTGTTTTTTTTCCTTATAAAAGAAGCCAAAATTTTAACGTAACAGTGCCTTACATCTCAAGCYGATAAGAAGCAGGATCAAAATACTAATGTGTGATGTATTAAACAGGAGGAAATTGCAAACAGTTCAAGTGTTACAAGAAATTAGATTTCCTACAAGTTAAAAACATCTAAAGAAAGATGGAAGTCTTTCTTACTTATTCCTGTTTATCTATCTTCTTATTTGCTCTGATTTCTTTRATGGTAATAAACATGGTTTGTTCTTTATTCCTGCTTGTGCAAATGATGAAAGTTATTCAAATATATCCACAATCTCACCATAATGTCCCTATTTAGAAAATATGGCCCACCGAATATAAGAAAACAACACTGACTTTATTTTATACATGGAAATAACAACAGGTTTCTGATTTGTTTGCAGCAATGTTTCTACACTAAAATGTCAAAGAAAATCATGATTTTCTTTTTTTTTTTTTTCTGGCTCAAACAGGTAGTTACAAATTAATTTTACATTTTAAAGACACAATGGTACGGTATATTGCCATGTAAATGAATAAGGCTGCAGCCTTACACAGCACCTCATGTAGGCAGGCAGTGATGACACAGGGAAGAAAATGTAATTCTTTAGTCTCAAAATGGAGAGTAAAATTTTTATTTTTCTACTAGCACTTCTACATCTTGGACAGTTTCTAGTCTGTGGTTGGTYAATTCATTTATATGAACTTGCCATGTTTCTGATTAATTCAGAGCAAAAAAGTGATGGCTGTGAAACTGAGTACTGGCTGAGTTCACTAGAAAATTTCACAGAAGACCAAGTTATAGGGTCTCTGCTTTCTGCACTCCTCATCAGGCAGAACTATTACATTCTTACCAATTACTTTGGTCTTTGTACTACTTTTGAAAATGTGTACCAAGCCCATATATTAAAAATTATMTGACTTAGAAAATTTTTTCAAAGGGTGACATGATTTCTTCACATCCATCAAGAATTTTTCTGAGCCTTTTTTTATAGTGTAATTGTGAAATGATAAATATTTATCTAAAACATCACTTTTAGGGTTTTAGATTTCTCTTCAGAAAAGCAAATACTTAAAATATTTGGCTTTATAAATTTAGGTCCTTTTCATAAAAAAAAAAAAAAATCTATAGATCCCAGAAAGAACCTCTTGGTAATATGGCTTTCCTATAAATATTTTGAAAGAAAAATACCAGACATTTTCTGCCTAACACTGCTTCTTGCACAAAACCCAGAGATGTGCTGAGCTCAAACAAGAGCTGGAAACACGCCTCTAAGCTGGAGTAGGTGTTGAAGTCCATGACTCCAGGGCAGACCAAGATTTTAAGACTGACAACTGAACAGCTATCTCATGTTACTAGAAGAGCCTGCCTACACCAGTGTCACATCTGGGACACGAATCTGCTGCAGACTTTCAGCCCAGAGTTAAGGCACTCTGGGGTCAGGCAGGGACCACCCTCCCCATGCCTCCACACTACCCTGTCTGTCAGAAAGCATTAAATTAATGCCACAGAATAGTTAGAGCTGAAAGAGACACTTCCAGTGCTCAGCTGGCTGCAGTCTAGTGTGGACTAGCTGCTGTAACCTTTCCTGAGATCATTTGCACATTCACAGCTTAGTGCTCATTCCTGTTTTCCTCACTGAACAATCCAGATCCTAAATTCAGTCATCACCTCTAACAAATCCCTTTAAACCACTCTCTATTCCAAGTGCTTCTGAGTTTATACTGTGCCACCTAGAAAGGTGTATATTTTGGTGAGTTAACTGGAGGAAGTAGAGCAAAGCCACTGCTTCTGGTTCCCTCATGGTCATCAGGGATGATTTCATCTGAGGTACAACAGGGAGCATTACTGCTTAACTTGAATTGTCCTTCAAAGATAAAAATGTTAACCCAAATTATTCTCATACACATTTCTCATACCTTCCAGCTGGAGAAAAATACAACCTGAGCATTTAGTGACAGCTCTTGATTTTTGTATTTAAATAAAAAAAGAGATGTAGACRAGAAAAAGGCCTAGGCAACAGAAACTGTCCCCAGCCTTAATCTCATAATGTGATTAGGTAAGGTTTCCTTGGAGGATGGAAAATTTCCAGACTGAAATTTCCACGCTATTTAAGGTATTGAAATTTGTGTGATTTATACTTATTATGAGTATAGGGGTTTGTTGGGGTTTTGTTTTGGTTTTTTGTTCCCCCAAAGTGAGATTCAAATACTGGACATAATTTTAATTTGAAATAATGTTATCAGATTGATTGATTGATCGATTGATTAAAGCTGTATTGTTGGCATTTGGGCTTAACTGGTTTTGGGTTAAATGAAGAACAAAAATTCTAACATCACTGAGGAGGAAAGGYCCTTACACATGAATGGAAAATCTTATTCAAAGCAAAGATATTTTGTGTTCTTGGTGTAAAAAAAAGGATTTGTTCACTCTCTGACTATGTTGTTCAATGAAGGCTCTTATTTAGGTTTTATTAGTATATAGCATTAAGAAGTAATTACCATATCTCTGTTTTAAGGTTTAGAATTTTTATTGGAAAAGAACATGAACTTTCAGGTAAAATTTAACTGTTGCTGTGCTTTTAGCTTGGAGAAAATTTACATAAGTGTAAATTTATGTAAATTCCTCTATCCCCATATAGTGCTACTAATAATTACACTGTATATCCAGAATTTCTGCAGGTTACTCTGCCAAACAAATATTTTAACTAAGAAAGAGGAATCATAAAACATAATAAACAATAAGCCCAAACATTTAAAAACAAGAGCCAGATATGGGTTTAGGATTTCTTGTTTTCTCTGCCATCAAGCCCATTCTTAAGTTCTTATTTCTAATTAATTACTTGGAACTCTGCCACTCATAAGGAGTTTCAGACTTTAAAGACTTACCGCAATTTAGACTAAATCCAAAGGAAGGATACCTCAAAGAAATACCAATAAAACATTGTTTCTGCCTGACGTATGCCTGAAGATTTAAGATAATGCATTTAGTAATCGTTAAAAAGTATAACCCTGAGGAGAGATCTCATAAAAAGCTCAGGCCAAGCAAAAACATGTTTCATTTGGTTATGCATCCTGGCAGTACACTCACTGTACTCCTAAGCAGCAGAGCCACTGGCAGTGGTTGTGGTCTTCAGGATGGCCACAGTCTCTCAGCACAGCTGACACACTTCAAGCAGAATTAATTGGCAATTAATCATTACTTATGAAAACAATATCATAATAAAGTAATATGTAACCAAATATGTTTCAGGTCTAAGCCCAAAATGGGTAGCCAATAAAGAGTTTATATTTATTCAAGAAGAACATAGAATAGTATAAATAATAAAGGCAGTGAAGGTACTCCCATTTGTTCATGGAATCACCCTTCTTGCACAGCAATGCCTATTTCTTTGAGGCCATAAGGGAAGAGGTTTAAATTCTRTTGTAGAACTGGAAAACAATCCCCTCAATCATGCAGCTAAATAACATTTYACTTTTTCTCCTCCTGCTTGGGAGTGAGCGGACAGCTTTGCCTAAAGACAGAACACATGAGAACTGACAGCATGTCCCTTTCTTGTTTTGCACATAAAGAAGCACACCACCAGAAAACATGCTTTTTGAAAATGGCATGCTGACTCCTGTGAGGAGCTACCAAAATGGACCATATATGAGAGAGACCCTAGGCATTCAGATACTGAGCTCCTAGAGGGGCCATTGACCTGCACGCCCTGGCACCTTCAGTTTGAAGGKAAAGCAGAGGATAGAATAAACACAAGCACATGATTTTGACATGACAGTCTCCAGTCAACCTCTCAGGAACTATTGCTCATAACTCTCTAAAACTCTGTAATCACAGGGTTAATATACAAACATAAGAGAGCTTACAAAATAAATACAGTTAAAATAAATACAAAATAAATGCAGTTAAGTAATGATCACATTAATACTATTTCCACATTTTCTCACCCAGATCCTGATATACCCTTTTGCAGGATTTCCTCACCCATCAACACATGCAGCAAGTCACACAATGAGGGCTATTTTCAGATTACATGGTTCTTTTAAAGTCTGTGTTAAAATTGTACCATAGCAATTATCTAGAAACCAAAACTGTGATTGGCACTTCATAAAACAGAGATACAGTTTTAGTCCCAGCAGCTTAAGACACAGTAATGAAAAGGACACTGCAATGCAGGAAGATGGGGAAAGGGGGCCATGGTCAGTTCATCACACCTTGTTCCTCCCACTGCTCAGGGAGAGGAATCTTTCTCCTGCTCCAGGGTGGGATCCCTGTCGTGGGTGACAATCCTCCATGAGCCTCTCCAATGTGAGTCCATTCCATGGGCAACAGTTCTCCAAAAACTGATCCAGTGTGGGTCACTCTTCCACAGGGTGCAGTCCTTCAGGCACAGCCTGCTCCAACATGGGTCCTCTACAGGRTGGAAAGTCCTACCAGGAAACCTGCTCCAGCACGGGCTCCTCTTTCCATGGGTCTGCAGGACCTGCCAGGAGCCTGCTCCAGCACATTTCCCACAGGTTCACAGCCTCCTCTCAGGCCTCCAACTGCTCTAGCATGGGCTCCTTCATGGGCTGCAGGTGGATCTCTGCATCCCTGTGATCCTCCAAGGGGCACAGCTGCCTCACCATGGTCTGCACCAGGGGCGGCAGGGGAATCTCAGCTCCAGTACCTGGAGAAGCTCCTGCCCCTCCTTCTACACTGACCTTGAAGCCTGAATAGTTGTTCCTCTTGAATGTTCTCACTCTGCTATTCACTGACCACAATTACATCTGCACAATAACTTTTTTTTTCTTCTTCTTAAATCTGTTATGACAGACATTCCCATCATTTCTGATTGGCCCAGCCTTGGCTGGTGGCATGTCCATCCTGGAGCCACCTAGGATTTGCTCTGCTGGGCATGGAGGAAGCTTCTGGCAGCTTGTCACAGAAGCCACCCTGTARCCTCCCACCACCAAAACAGACCCAATACAGTCTGCTATGTGTGGACATGGTGGAGAGGCCTTTTCTGACCATTRTCTGTTTATTTTTCCACTGTTACTAATGTGGAGTTTATGAATCTATGCTCTGTTCATAGCTGTGACTACTATGCATTGTAAGTGAAAGCAAAGATGGAGAGAGTAATCATTTTCTGAAAACTACTACCAGTAGCTGGAGTTGCAGATTAAAAAGAYTGGTACTGAAGAGAAACACTTTAGTTAGAAAGAAATAGAAACTTCTGCTCCACTTAAATACCATTGGAACAATTAAATTTGCCTTACCGAAAATTTGTCTAGGATGCTGCGACAATGTGATTTGTAAGAATGAGAAGGTTGATCTTCACAAACAATGCCAAGATGCTAGTAGGACCAAGCTAGGTTTGTTCTGTGATCCATCCACACAAGCCCCATCAAGAGACATYTTGCTACCTATGAGCCTGCTGTTCTGGTATTCGCAGAAGAGATGCTTTGTAACTGCTCATCTGAGACCAAATGCTGCTCTGAAGTGTTCTGTTGCTTGCTATGATAAGAAGTGCTGGATGTTTGGCTGTGGACAATTTTCTTATCTTTTCAGTGCATCACCTAGTCATAGGTTTACTTGAAAATCATACATAAAGCTAAGGATGAGGAAGAAAAAGACAAAATGGGGTTAATCAACAGCAAGGGTCTCCTGAAGATCACYCCACAAATCCTCTCAGAATTGGGAGGTAAAATTCAGAGACCTTCACAATAATTGTACTTTCTCCTTTTCCACGCTTACTTTTAGTCACATTTTAAATTAAGGCTGCTGTCATCTGACTTTTATTTAACCAAAAATCACACAGCACACATATTTTTTCTACCAGCACAGCAGCTGGCGTGGTCAATACACTGCCATAATGGATGGATGTTGTTTTTATTTAGAAAGCAAAAATCGAAGAAAATKGATTAAATTACTTGACATTCAACTTTCCTGATAACAGAAATGAAGTAGGTTATTTTTGCATGCCAAGTATGGAATAAATAATGCAGCAGTAACTGCATAATTTAAGAATTCTGATAGTTAAGGTACACAAGTGAAATGAAAGGAGACTACTGCAAAATAAAAATTTGTAAGAAATATAAAGTTTAGTAGGACAGTAAAATCTGTGGTCATATATAATTTGATCTGTGATCACARAATGGAATAATATTTGCATATGAAATAATTTAGCAGAATTTGAGATGATAATGTATTTCTGTTATTTCCTCAGACAGTGCTTGGGAAACTTTTAATTTTCAGCCTGTTCAGTTACATGAATCTTTAGCACTGCAAAGCCTAATGGGCCAATTCAGGCTTGCACCAAAGAGCCAGCCCTGCAGATCAAAGTGCAGATATCTTACAAGTTCTGCAGCGTAAGATGATTGTTTGTTGCCAATCTCATTCACTGGGGATGAAATTGCTTTGTAGGGGAATGCATGGGAAAACAGAGAACATTTTTTTATGTCAGGCTGCATGATGCAATTTGCTAGAGTTATCACATTTAGCAAAATGTAAAAGTTCAGGCCAGAGAGTAACAAGCAGTTGCTGTCTGGTATCACTCAAGTTAAAAATCAGTGCCCTCATTTATGTACTGCAGGCTACAAGCTGCCCTTCTGGCTTCCAATCAATCAGGCTCTTAAACTGGAGTCCCTTTGTATTTTCACACTGGRGTCTTTGGTATTACTAAAGCATTCCATTGTCAAAAAGCAGAGTTACCCTTAGCAACAAGTTTTTGGAGTTTTTACTTCCTTATCAGTTTGCCTCGAAACYGAACATGAAGATTAACTGGCAGCTGCTGGTGTGTTCTAATACAGACCTTTCTTTAATTGAAAAGAGGCTCCCTCTTCTAAGGAGATCAGCAATGGAAAACTTTAGTGCTGATATAAAAATATGCCTAATGTAATACTTCTCAGCTAATGCTAAATAATTAATTTTTTTTTCTGGCTATATGATTAGCCTGTTTCACTAGTCAGATTGTAAGCTTAGTGCCAAAAAATTACACAGAGCTGTGGTTGAAAAAAGATCTTTTTTCCCACGGGCAAATTAAAAAAAAAATACTATTTTGCAATTTTTGCTTTTATCAGCGCCTCTTCTCCCCCCTGACCTTTTTTGTTGGGATATGTCTCATTCATCTGGGAGTTACTCATCTAATACAGGCTGGTGGTCTGGGCTCTCTCATCCATCAGTGGAGAGAGAGATTGAATCATATGTGGGATGCTTGCRCTCATACAGTTCTGACAAATCCTCTAGCATGATACAAACAGCTACTTTTGCCACTGTAAGGTCAATTAAGCAGCTGGCTCAGACCCAGAGATAAGTCAAGTTAGATGAGAGGAAGCCCTTCTTTATGGCTGAAAATTTAATGTCTTTAGTATGTTGCCTGAGTATTAATGAGCTCTACTGAAGAGGTACTGAATTTTGACCACACAGCTTAATCCCCAGTGTGGGGCTTCTTCCCCATCTCAGCAGAGCTACTCCTGCTCAGACCATTCTCATAAGCAGGTTCAAATAATGCACGTGGAAGGACTGCTTTATACAGGAACCAAAACTTCTAAGAGCTTACAAAATGCAACTGCTATCCTCCTTTCCAATGCCAAATGCCCTCTAAAACTAGATGTCCTATTTAAAAGGTTCTCTTCCACAATCAGAAATATTTTATGCTCTTGGGCACAGCCAAGAGCATAAAATATTTCACAGCATTTCTGCTGGTATTTCTCTGACTATACTAGTTTTGAAACAACCTATAAAGCTTAGAACTAAGGAAAAATTAGTCATTCTTAGACAAAAAAGACATGCAGATACAGCTAAGTGACCATACTCTCCAATTTGGGAGTTYATTTTACATAGAATGTTTTTCCTGCTCTTGGAGTGGAATTCAATATTTGATATGTTTTTGACTAGGGGATTATTACTAATGAAGCCTGGGGAACTACTTTTCCTAAGGAAAATACAGTGTTTTTAAAAGAAATTAAGAAAACATAGGGGGGAAAATTTACAGTGTTGGAACTAGCACAGGCATGCTATGCTGAAAAGCTTCACACAAACAGATTTTGGCACGTCTGGCATGTAGGATATACATACCAGTCTTTCACCAGTATATATTCTAAATTTGCAGTTTACACACAACATTAAATAATTTGTCATGTGGAGASGGACACCACAGTTCTAGAGGATTCTCAGAAAATCTAGATGGTAAAAGAAACACTGTTTCTTAATGTATTTTAATTGCAGCAGAAAAATCARTCAAGCACATGGGAGACCTGATGTGAATGTGAAGACAGAGCAATGAATCCTTAGCAGATGCATTTATTTGAATAAGCAATACAGTTAAATTGAAGTGACAGAATACATGGAGTATTGAAACCTATATAAACTAAAGGTAGCAATAAAAAAGAGCTGCATCTGTAGAACCACAAGTAGAAAAAGCAGTTAAGGACAAGCTTTGAACATAAAGCAAGAGCTGTATTTACTGAAACACTGGTAAGTATTTCTCATGAATGTGAAGCAAATTTTCACTTTCTTGCTGCCAGTAAACATCTCCATGATACCTGCTCACAGTGAGGAAAAAAAATTAAGCAAATAGGCAAAAAAAAGCTATCAGCAAATAGTCTTACAACTTGTCAAAATAGAGAGATGTGTGTCAGCACACATGTAACCTCACACAGTGACAAYCATGAAAGTCAGACACCTCAACAGTACAAAAATGGTAAGATTTCAAAAGATCCAGTCTGCTGCCACTGAATGACTTTTTTCCTTTTTAATTGAATGAGCAAAACGAAAGAGACAAATCAGGTAATTTACAAGGGGGAGGATGCTGCAGAGACTCATTTTCAGAGTGTGCTCCCTGGGATGATCACCTCTGTCTCTGTCAGCCCTGCTCACAGCCCTGGTGGAATGGTGTCTCTGCCTGTGTTGGCTCTGCACACCCAAGGACCTGTCCTCAGCATGGCTTCAGCAGGGAGACAAATATTTTCATGCAGAGGTAGGTGTGTGGACCTGCCTGTRTGTCTGCTCTACCAGTGGATCCCCCTCTCCCCCTTTCTGAGAGGTCCTGCTAGAGGGGAGTTTCTTCCTGAGGTGCACTTGATGAAACCAGAGATGAAACGTTTCTTTAGGAATGTGATTAAAAGGCACATTCAGCACCAATCAGAATAATGACATTTACAGAGAACTGCAAATAATCCCMACAAGACATAGTCTTAAACCCACCACCAGAAAGTCTGGGCTAATAAGTGGAACACTTTTTTTCAATGAAACCTACTTCTGAGAAAGCTCCTGGCGAACTTCTGCATGTGAGAAAAGTGAAAATGCCTCGGGCAGTGAGCCTGAGGCACACACCAATGCCTGAAGCTCAGAGCAGCAGAACAGACCAATGCACAAGTAGCTGCAGGAGGAGTTTGCACACAGGCAGCCGTGTGCTCTCCCATGTGAAAGCAGCCAAAGTCCACCACTCTAGGACCACTGCAGGGCCATCCTGCAAATATCTGGTCTGAATGCCTGAATGCCYATTATCTCCAAGCAATCCCTTTCATCTCTTCTGCCTGTATTATTTTCAAAATTTACCTATTACACTTATAATTGGTTCTGTTAATAGAAAATGCCCTTGGGRTCAATCCTGTAGAAGTTTAATAAATTTTCAATTTTATTGAAATAAATTGAAAGCCACAATTCAGCCAGGTAGGCAGTTTGAAGCTGAGGAGTGATGTAAACCATTAGAGCCACAAAACCAGCTCAGTGCCTGGTTTTGGTTGTTCTCTGGATAACTATTGTCACTATTATGCRCAGCTATTGAGAAACTGTCATATTGTGTTTTATTTCTTAGCAGGCATGCTATTATGAGTTGTCTCTCCAGAAGTTCCTGGAGGTATTAGAAACAGAAGGCATTGTAGGGACATGTAGAAAGACACAATCTCTTCCCTGAGGAGAATGCTGCAAGTAATGTGAAACAAAAGAAGATTTAACAGAGAAGTTCTAAACCTGGCTGGGTGCCCCTTTATGGYAGTGAAGATCTGTTCTCCATTTGTAAATGCAGCATAAGGAGAAATTACTTATCTATGTCCTTATTCTACCTATGAGATGAACAGCAGATTACAATCTTATCTCTTGCACAATTTACATATCATGTAGAGCAGCTTGATCAATAAAAATACGCTGTTTTTCCTTACCTGTGATTCCTGGAAAGTAACATGGATATTAGGTAAAGAGAAAGGAAAAACCTAAGGTCTTACATAAATTATCTTTTATTAATACTGAGATCTCTTGCTCTAGTAATTTCTTTGTCTTGTGCAAACAGAAGGAACTAAAACTGCAGGTGAACCCTAAGACCCAAGTATTATCAGTTACCCAACTGCAGCACCATTATTGTATTTACAAAACATATYTGCAAATACCTTAAATATATTCTGCTTTAAAGCATAATATTTTTTAAATAATGCATCTTCAATAGATATTAAAAAATGCTTTTAAATTCTTTAAATTCTGAATCTGGATTCAGAATCTGGCATTTGTTAACSAGAGACAATTAAAAGTCTTTATGTCTACCTTTAATGACAGGTCTGATTTTTTTTTGTTTCCTTCATTAAAACATCATGCTTTCCTAATGAAACTGATACTTAAAAAGTACTTTATTATAAAGTGCTCAGAGCAATTTTCAAGAGGAAGAAATGACAGAGTGCAGTGGAACGTAGGAAAAAAAATCCAGTAGTGGCTGTTGGACCTCCTTGAGACCCCAGACCACCAGCAGATTTACACATCAGCACAGCTAAGCACACACTGTTGATGGCACATATTGTCCAGCAAGTGCCAAACTGAGCAGTTCAGAGCTCCACAAAATCATACAGGAGCACAGAGATGGCCAAAGCCAGCTCACATGTACACTACTGAAGTGGACTACATTATGCCACAGATAAATGTCTACATCATTTTTTTTTGTCTGTAAAAATGACGTGTAGGTTTGTGTGAAAACTGTGCTTCAGAAGGCATCCAAAATCAACATCTCTGTAAGTATTTAACTAACCCAGGCAGTTTGATCAGGCCAAAGAGTTCATCCACCCTCCCCTTTGTGAAACTCAAGCTCTGTTTGCACAGCTAATATCTTCCCCAGTAGCCCATAAGCCCCATCCTTTGTGGATCAGTAGGTTTTAGGAAATGTTTAATCAGTTTGCAAGAGTACATAGATACAATTCCACAACAACCCTCTATGTGGCATCTAAAAGCATCACTTTTGTTTTTGTTGGAAAATACAAGTCATGCCCCTGAAAAGAAAGGCTAAGGAAGTGTTCCTACTTAAATCTACTCTCTTTCTGTATTCATTTTTCTCACTCTAAAAATTTTTAAGCAACAATATGAAATTTTCTTGCTTTTCTGAAGAAGGAAAATCACTGAGGATTCTACTCTAATTTTTAACCTCACAAAAAACTTGATGATTTGAAAATACAGTTTCTCAAACTTAAATATTCTTTATAAATTATTGTAAAAATAAAGAATATAAAATTATTCTGAAATATCAGCCAGTATTTCTTAGCTAAAATCTTGTTTTAGCTTCCACCAAACACTATTTTTAAAGATTTAGCAGCTGTATGTGCAGTCATGCAAAGCATTTAGAAAAGAAATTCAGAAATTATAAATAATGAACAYTTCTAGGGAACTTTTTAGCAGAACAGCAAGTATCTACAACTTCCACCAAATTTAACATGGAAAGTTTGATTCTGAYACTACCATTTTGAAAGTCAGTCACTTGAAAGCAGAAAACTAGGGATCTTGACATACTTAYTTCAACACAAGCAAATTCTCCATTTCATACAGTGAAAGTAGCTGTCAAAATTTCCAAATGTGATTAAAGATCAAGTACCTGAAGGCAGAAATGTGGGCCTTGTTCATTCTGACGAAGTGCAGAAACACACAATATTTCAGAGTAATTACAGGTATTTATCATACAGACATCGAGATCACATGTTAAAGTTCTCTGAATTAATTTAAAATTTCAGTCATACTGAATGCACTGWAGAAATATGACTTACAATTGTAACAAAAAAGAAGAAATTGAATYCAACACAAYTCATTTGTKGGTTCAAAGATAAAAAAATGAGAGCCAGAACTATCTCGCTGTGCTATTTTCAGCACATAAGAAATACAAGAATTTGTTGTTTTATAAGGTTTCAGTATATTGCTTATGGGGAGAATTGTGAGAACTATCTTTCCCTCACCACGCTTAAGCTTTCGATTCAAAACAGAAAGAAAAGTTACAAAATGTGTTATAGGAAAACATGTTTAGGCATGTGAGTTTTCAAATCACTTAGGATCCTGCTGAGCATTGTGTGAATGTTTATTCACACATTTTCAAATTTTTTTWAAAAAAATGCTCAATCTCAATCAAGTTTTTTAACAATGCTAATCTCTTTTTTAAATAATATTTAGGTTTTAAACTGCTGAAAATACTGGTGTGTGTTCATATGTGATATAACCCCACTCCATGTTGGTCATCACAAGAAAGGTGACTGGAACCAAATAAGAATCTGGACCTTTATTTGAACAAACATCACAATTTAATTATTTTTTAATTTAAAATTACTATCTATTAAAAGAAGTCCATTAAATTCCTATATAAAAGTAGAAACTTGATGTCACGTGCTTTTAGACAATTGTACTTAGTCCTTGCCAGAAATATGTACAGACAAATCATTCTCAACCTCAATTTCTTAAGGGAGAGAGGAGAAAAGAACTTCAAGAAAGAGGGTCTGTCACTGGGCATGTCTGTCACCCAGGGCACACMTGAGCCAGGTTCTGGGCACACATACACAAACACTTGATCCATATTTGTGAATACAGACAAGAGGTCTTGTTTTCCCTTCCGTCAGCAGTGAAAAAAATTTCAAAAGTGCAAGAACTGATTTCAAGTGTAATTATTATCTAAATTCCTCTAAATTTTCTGAGTCTGAATCACTCACCTTTGTCACGTGATGCTTTTCATGCTGTACAGGAATCTTAAACATTTGGCACCAATATGTTGTGTCCTTGTCTGGTACAGGCACCTGTCTTAATAAAAAGGKCAAGGACACAGTATTATCATAGAATCACAGAATGGTTTGTGTTTGAAGGGACCTTAGAGATCATTCAGTTMCAATCCCCTTACTTTGGGCAGGGACACCTTCCACTAGACCAGGTTGCTCAAAGCCCCATCCCTTGAAAACTTCCAGGGATGAGGCATCCACAGCTTCTCTGGGCAGCGTGTTCCAATGCCTCATCAACCTCATAGTGAAGAATATCTTCTTTGTATTTAATCTATACAAAAAAATCACACTATCCCTTGTGGAAGTCCAAGGCTTTGGCCACCACCTCAYTCCCATCTCCAGAGAAACCCATGACATGGAGTAACTTACGTCTTTGTTCGTCAAGTCAAAATACGGCAAAGAGGCAGACGAGACCTCCTCTCTCTCAGGGTTCAGCAAACGCAGACTCTTTGTACCTCGATTAGATCCATGGTARTTTTTACCTGCTTCTCCCAGGTCTTTGTGGTGGTAGGCCCATATTACCCTCACTGTGCTCTCCTGGAAAARCAAAGCAAAATGTCAACAAGGCATAGGTGCAACATCTTCCTTACACGGTTTCTGTAATTCCTACAACAGCTGTGACACAGGTGCATTKAAGCAATGACAATGTATTCCAGGGGAGCAGTCATCTGCTGCTTATATACCTACACACCATCTGCAATTTATCTACCTACACAATTGGGCCTCTGAAATAAACAATGCTTTATACTCAATAGGTTTATTGGAAATACACAGAAATTAAATGGTTCTCTGATAGATTCCTACCCTAATGCTGCAAATTGAAATCATATCTTCGAATGGCAGAACTGACTCATAAAGAAGTGACCAACTAAATGCTTTACAAACATTTTTCTAGAGATGTTATTTATTTGATCAACAGCAAGAGTATTTCCCCCCAAAACATCTTCCAGGCTGAGGTCTGTGAAAATGTGAATACCTTCAAAGAATTGCTGTCCTTAGATATGATGGAAAATTAACATTCAATTACAGAATAGATTCACATCTTAAAAATCAATATACAGCCACTGCACAAATCAGTTCTCTGTAAACCTCAGATTCTCAGATTACAGTAATGACCCTTGAGACAAAGTGCTATAATAAATCCTGAAGTGTCTCAAAATGCTGAATTATACTGAGAATTTGGAGCAGGTGTGCAAACCAGAGATCCACWAACTGCCTGGGAAACTGGTGGTTTATACAGGTGGGATTTGCTTCCTGCATTCTCAGCCTCTCATGTTGCTATAACTGCATATATTGCAAAAACACAGATAATTAATATTTTYACTCCTGTAGTAATGCCTTCAAAAGAMGTAGTAAACAAGCCAAAGAATAGAAAGCCCTGCAAATCYCTCTAACCTATCTGTCATTCCCAAYACTGAAGTCATCAGCTTCATGTAATTTAAAATTACACTTAGGAAATAGCACAGCAATCCCTGGGGCAACRGAAGAATTTACCATGRAAATTATTTTACCATGGAAAGTTTTRCCATAAAATCTTTTCACTTTTAGCTTTGAATAAAGAAATAAAACAAACAGACTCTTTAAATAGATCTTCTCCAAATTTGTAAAAAAATCTGTTTCTAAGATCAATTACAAATTAATGCAGATTCTTAAAAGTATTTCTCTATTTGGCCTCTCTTGAATGGTTGTAACAATGGCATATRGGACTTGATGGCCTGGAGGTATCTATTTCAATCCTATTTACACTTATTAGAAATTACAGAACATAATGTATTAAAGTAGAAGAACAAAGAAAGCTGAGATTTAAACATAATAGTTTAATAAAACTAGCACAAATATTTTACTTGGTTAATTTGAGCAAACAGGTAYTTTGGAAAGTGAATTTCTCTAATTTTGTTCTTTTACTAGAAAGAGATTTTAATTACCAGCTTAATCACTACATATAAATTTATCCTGTATTAATTCCTTCATCTGTCTACATAAAGTCAGACTCTTACTTACCGTTATGCTCTTGTCATTTGGGTCACAAGTGTGCAGCTCTCTGGTAAAAGCCAGTATTGTATGTGTACTGTTTTCCATGGCATATTCCAGATGGTAGTCCTGTTGAGGGTCCTTTTTTARTACTCTATTTTCATCTGTAAAATAGTCCTATTATAAAAAAGAAAGGTGGCCCATTATTAAAATCTAATATTAAAAATGAAAGTCTATGTCCAGTACTGAAGCCTTTTTCAAATAATGTAAAATTCTGCAGTATCAGTTTTGAATCAAACAATAAATTTGAGGTGGCCTGATCTATTTTTCATCCAAAATTTCCAAGAAAGCAACCCTCCTTGATAAACAGCTTATAGAATGCCTTAAGTAATTTTAGCAGCATGCTGCCTGTATGTAACTGCAGAAATAAAGGACTCACACAGCAAAAAGGAAAAAGCAACCAAGAAGCTTTATTTATCATAACATGAACTCCAGGAGAAATTACAGAGAGAACGAAATTTGCTTAATATTTGCATCAACAATAATGTCATTCCTTTTTTCCACAACTTTTCCTATGTTTTTTTCTTTCCCACAAAAAACAAACCTCTTGAAAGAGCATTGACTGGAACCAGAAACCCTATGGCTTAACTAGCACAAAAAAAGTGCTCATTTCATACAAAAGCTGTTGGGATTAGGTTGAGGTTTTGGAAGAGGCAAGAGAGCTGTTTGTAAGAAAGATGCTTCCCATCCAGGGTCTTGCACAAAGGAGTAGCATGGCAGCAATGTCAGGTCATTAACCTCCTCACCCCGGATTCCTGCAGCCCTGTGCAGCTGGGACCCGTCCCTCCCTCTCCTCCCCTCCCTGGCCACCTAGGAAGGGCTGGCCACTGCTTCAGATGCACCTCCTCTGGTCGCCCTCCTTTGAATTTTAGGTTGCTTCTTCTTGGTTTGGGGTGGGGAAAGGTCTTTCAACTAACCAATGTATTTTTCATGCCAAACAGGCTACTGGCAGACACAATTAATTAATTTGTCTTTGCAAAACAATGCAGCACTGTCTGGTCCTGGCAGGCATTTATTTTTGTAGCTGTTTGGACCTCTGTTCACTTTTGGAAAGATTCTTAACTTTCCCTTTTTAATAAAGTTGAGGTAACCAATCTGAAAAACAGTAAAAAGTTATGCCCAAGTATTTTGTTATCAGTAAAAAATAACTGAAACTTCATTAGTTCACTAAAGGGTCAATTAGGAGCTGTAATCTTAAACTTAATTCCACCCTAGAAATTCTGTGTGTGGGCAAGACACCAGAGAGTTCTTCTTTTCCTGTCACCACTTCTTAGAAATACAAATGATTAAGCACATACATGAGAGAATAGGCAAATGGAAAAATAATCACTAAARAGAGCAAAACACAGGCCTGGGACCTGAAAGAAAGTGAACTGATGAGTTGTACTTGTTTAGAGAAATAACTTGGGTTTGCTGTTTTCCAGACAGAAATAATAAGRCTTGTTTTGCAATGGTTCTTTGAAGATAGATACTCCATGGGATCAGAACACTCCACTTTAGCCCTGCATCAGAACTTGGAAAGAGGCAGTGTATTGCCTATACACAATACCATTCCTGCTCCAAAAACACTCTTCTGTGGAATCTCTGCTTCCATCTTTAYGTTAGTAAGCGTTTGTCTGTACAAGAAATGTAACTTTGTGAACATCTGTTTTTATGGAAGTGTGATATCTTTGCTTACCTTAAATTGGAGGAAGACATTCTTAGTGAAAGCACTCACACTTTGAAATATTGAGGAATACAAATTCAAGAGCAGCTTTTGCTCATGTGAACAAAGTCTCTGCCTGAAACCAGAGTGAAGGGAAGCTGACAAACGTGAAGAAAAGGTGTGCACACTCAAATGTTTTATGGTGAACTTCACCATTTCATCACAAGTCTAGAGGACATAGCTCTAACCAGGAAAAAAAACCCCTTGTGATATAGTCTGATTTCCATTAGCCTGAGGAAAGAAGGCAAAACACAATGCAAAGAAGTTCTGTAATTACGGTATAAGCTTAGATATGCCCCAATAACGTGGCTGTCAGAGTAATTATCTCACCTGCCTGGATGACAGTCAAAGACAGGTCACAGCTCTGGCTCACCACGAGGGGCTCRTTCTGGGGCTGCTGGGGAATGCTTTGGGGAAGGGGGCCCCAAAATCCAGGCCCCCAGAGAGCACCAGGGGATGAGAGCTGCATTGGGCACTCACACTGCTGCCTGCTCAGGCACTGGCTGCCCACCCCTGCTGTCAAAAATGAACRGAACCTTGCTGATTTCAGTGATTACACCTGAAACTATTTTGTGGCTAGATGTAGCCAATGCTATTTTTACTTCCTTTGTTGTAAATTATCCAGATGTTCATCATAAAAATAAAATCAAATAATGTCACACATTGAAAAAAAAACAACAAACAAGCCATCAAAAAAACCCAAACCAAACCAAAAAACAACAACAAAAACCCAGCAAAACCAAAAAGCCCTGAAAAATTCAAAATTTGATTGCTCAGCCTTTTACATGAAAATGGTTTGSTTTCCAGTTTTAAAACAAAATAATGCCACATTGTCCAAGAACTATAGGAATCTCTCTCTGTTCACACAGAAGATTTTAAATCAAACCATGTAGGCTTTGCTCAATTTACTCATCAGAGCTTAAAAGCCTTGAAGATGTGTTTGTGTACAAAACAGAATGAACAAAAGGTTTTCAGAAATGATGACACAGTGACAATCCATGATGCCACATCTTTTTCAGCAACAATTAGGAAAAATCTGCAATCTGGAGAAGTAAAAAAATGTCAGATATATCTATGTAGATACATGTCTGTACCTTTATACAGATTCTATGCTTCCTTTTAGAGTAGAAAAATAAAGTTCTTCTGCCAAAAATCCTGGTGCAAATGCAGTCAAAACCATCACATTTAGACTGCCTACACTSCACTCTTCTGTCTAGTCAAAGGAGAAAGCAGTGTATCCCTAAAGGCCTTTGAAAAATGTCAGTACAGAGGATGGATCTACCAGAGGCCAGAGAGGGTAAGCTGGGCATTTGGGCTTCAGCTAAACTAAGGAAATAYAAATTTAATTTGAAACTCTCTCAGGTGTAGACTACTATAACACAGAGCTCATCCAAATCCACAAGTTTCACTTATTTAATTCTGTAAAGAAAGGAGTGGGATGTTCTAATCCACAGSATTGCAGTGCTTTGATATCAGTCACAGATAGTTCTAAAATGGGCTTCGTACTGGAACAATTTATTCTTCCCAACAAGCAGGAAAAGGCTCTAACACGGTACAATCTTTTTTTATACAGATCTGGTTTTGCTAGCCCACACAGTTAGCTAGAAAGCCTGTGCCTTTTGTAGGGTAGATTATASTGATACAAGCCCCCTGAATTTCATGGAGTCCTCTTGGGGGTTAGGTTTCTTTCCTTTTGTTCCTTTTTACTTACAGAATTTTTTCCCATAATTCACTAGGAAACCTTAACAACTGAGTACTTCAGAAGCCAAAAGAAGTGATCAAGCTCAGGGGAGGAGGGCACCTGGTTGCACTTCTCTTRTCCAGGAGTTTTTCTCTGAGGGGAGAGATACCACAAGAATTGGGCAGGTAAAGGGCAGGGCTGGGGCAGCTGCTGGCTCTCTCTATCYGATTCGGAGGAGGACACTTCAGAGGAGGACACTTTGGATGAGGACACTTAGGAGGACACTTTGGAGCTGCTACTTGGGGAAGGGAATTCACTGCTGCCACCGAAGCCCAGCCCAGAGCTGCTTCCTCTGCCATGGGGTGAGGCTCTGCTCGTGAGAGCCGCCACTGAACTGGGACTTTATTAACACCTACCTCACTAAAAGAGGGACTAATCCCTATCTGCTCTCCAGGATCCTGAGCTCACCTCTCCCTGCCCTGCTCAGAGCCTGGTGACCCCTGCCGCTTCTTCGGCACTGCTTCGAATTTTTCGCTGCACTGTAGCCCCACACCCCCTGCCTGCCAAGACATCCTGCTGTCTCAGCGTGCTGCTCCCTGGAGTCCTGCAGGGGCACGGGAGTGGCTGTCCCAGGGTTTGTGAAGCAAAGCCTCTCTCCCATCCCTCCCYGCCTGGGCCGAGCCGCCATTGCTGCCTGCTCACCGAGCCCGCGCCACAGCGCCCCCTGCAGCCGCGGGGGAACCAGCGCACCCGCCCTGCCCGCCGGGAGCCAGCAGCGCCCCTGCTGGCTGTGCCCGGAACTGCACCGAGGGGAAAGTGCCTGAGGCCAGAAGGGGTCGCTGCACTCGTGGTGCTGCTTGTTGTTAATGGTGGTGTTGTTTGTTAGCTTYATTATACACACTAGAAAAGATCTGTTATTTCTATTGTCATATTCTCTTTCCCTGAGAGCCCCTTAATTTCAAAACTATAAYAATTCTGCGGTAGGGCGGTGAGCATTTTCCATTCCAAGGGAGGCTCCTGCCTTCCTTAGCAGACACCTGTCTTTCAAACCAAGACAAGTCCTAACAGGACTACAACAATTGTCAAGTCCTGAAAACTGGATTTCTGAAAYGCTCAAGTGTCTGCGGATAAACCCACAATATGGATTTATGTACTGATTCAGTACTTACATACTAATATAAGATTCTCCAGTTTCTTATATACACAAAAAATATATATCATATGTTTAATGAAGAGAAATGTTTCAAATTACACGTCAGCTTTACAGAAGTACAGGAATTAGTGAAAGAGAAGGGTGAAGTGACTATTTTTCTAGTATGAATATCTTTGGTTATTTAAAGACTAAATGTTTAAAAATTCTTCAGAAGTGTTATTGGTCATGCTTCATGATAACAAAGATGTCTATTTCAGGRTTTATTTATGTAAATTGTTTACATGTGAAACATATAAATTTTTGTACTCCCTTTGATAATGTTGCATGAAATGGCATATTGAACTCTGGACTAAGTTGTGCAATCCATCAAATAATTAAGTATCTCCTTTCTCAAATTACCTAGAAGTTGAAATAACATATGGAAAATGAAAAATCTTCCTGACATTACAAGATATTTTATGCTCTTTTCCAGATGTGAGGCAGATCATGTTATACTGTTTTTCAGATACCATTAGCCTCTGTCCTTAAAAAAAAATGTATTTTGTGGTATATATGGTTTCTGATTTCTGTTCCACAGTCAGGGAGAGTAATTTCTTAAGGATGTGAAAAGACACTGGTTTCTCCTTTGAGAATGCTAGCACAGCTGCAGAGGGAAGCCCGACCCCAAAAGCCCTACCAGCTGTCATCACAGACTGAAACAGGTGTTTATGGGACTTCCTCCCCAGATCTTTACAATGTACAAGATTGTTTTGTTTATGATATCCATTTCCCATCCTAAATTATATATATATCAGCTTTCAACCTCAAGGAGCATAAAATAATTCTCAGATTGTGGCCCCATTCAGCAATCACCTTGTGGGCTCTAGCTTGTGAGAAACTCAGCCACTCCAATTTATGTGGGCTGCCCTTCACTAACTGGGCCATCACTGCTGTTCCAGCAGCAGTCTAACACTTAAAGGGRAAAAAGGGACAAGTCAGGAATGGGAAATGACAGGAAAACAAGCTGTGTGTCAACTTGTCCTCACTGATGTTCTGCCAGCCCATGGAGTTTGAAATATCCATGTCCTGGTTTATGGCAAATTTGGAAGGAAATTTCCAGAAGGGTTCCTCTAGAAAGCAGATTCAGGAGACCCCTCCCTTAAATGGTTTTGGAAAATATTTCCTTGGAGAAAAGTGGAAAAAAAACCTGTTTATTTAACAAACAGAGTGTTCACAAGCATTAAAAATCTGAATAATATTAAACAATAAAACCTCTCACTGCTCTGAAGAGATGTCAAATTCAGAAAGTCCTTTTTGTGGGGTGTAGCTCGGCTTGCTCAGTCTCATATTTTCCTCCAGCACCGGAAAATGCCATGTCCTGGGCCCCAGTGGGTCACAGGTGTGAGCTCCTGGTGTTCTTCTGGGATTTCAGTCCAGAGCAGGGCTGAACAGTTCCAAGAAAAAGAAAAACCACAGTCTAGGGAACTTCTCTGCCTCTGCTCACTAAAACCTAACTAAAAGCTAAGGAGAGCTCTCTCCTGCTGTATGTGCTGCAGGCAACACAGTCTAGCAGCAGGAATGGTGAAGCTCTTATCTCCACATTTTTGAATACATCCACCTCAGACAATCCACTGCTTCTCTTTCTCCCTCATCCCTTCACTGTCAGATCTAATTTTAAAGGTGCAGAACTTAATATCCAGCATATATCSACTGCATCATACAAGCATCATAAAGTCCCCCAGGACAATCCCCAAATTACCAAGCTGATGCCAAAAGAGAAGCTTGGCAGAAAGGATCATGAAGCTGTAACAAAGATGAAAGTTGGCACAGGAGAGGATTTATCTTAGTATTAATAGGGTGGATAAACTGCTACGGTAAGGAAAAGAACTGAAAGAAACATTTGTTTGAAATAAGCAYCAAGTTATGCCTTTCTGGGTTTCCAAAAAAATAACTGTGGCTAACATTTCTCTTTTTTTATTGTTGCATTCAATTTAAATGGAATCCTGCTGCTCAAGGTTCCAGTACACACTAGATGTTACCACCTAAAAGAAGCTGGGTTTATACTGTATTTGACAAGAACCAAACAGAGCATGAGTTTACAAATAAGCAAACCAARCTGTTTTGCAACCTCAAATAAATTTCAGCTTCAGTTTCAGGCAAAGATCTTACTATGCTCTTATGCTGAGGAAAAGCAGAGCCCACTCACAGCAACCCCACACGAAGCAGRAGCCTGAAAGCATCGCTGTGCTGCATAAGAACACCTTGAGAGCATTCCAGTTGACTGAACCAATCTTGAAAYTGGCTGCAAATGAAAAAATAACCATACAAAGGGTACAGCAACAGCAATCAAGTTGCAGTAAGTTCCTAGATTAACTGGGATCAGTAAGTTGACAGCCACTGTCCAATGAGCAGTCTGTTTATAATAAATTTACTAGTTTGAGGCGGGTGGGGACCTGTTGTGTTGGTTTTTTTCTTCAGGAGTTTTTTGTTTGCTTCTGGTTTTTTGAGTGGGTGAGTTTTTGCAGGGTTGGGGCTGGGTTTTTTTGTTCTGCTTTTTTACCTACACAGTAGATTATCATGAAGTTATTCAGTCCTTGCTATGGAGCCTGGATGTCTCTTGTGCAGGCAGTTTTGAGAAGCTGTACACAACTCCTGGTACAACTCCATTTAAACTGGCTGACATACACTGGAGTGTGGATTACTTACTTCAGGTGCACTACTAACGCTGACAATGAAAATGTTTATCTCTAACAAATAATTTTGTGTGTKTCTGTACTTTAAATGCAGACATACACATATACACAAAGATGCACATTTCCATTTGTGTATTTACAGAAATAGATAATGCCTCTGTGTGTGTGTGTAGATGTTCATGTATTTTCTTTACAAAAAGAGGRCTTGTATTTTTCATACATGAAACAATTATTTACTTAGAAATATGCCTTTKCTCATTCAGACAGGGCCACTTGAATACACTTCTGTATATTCCTTATATACAGTTAAATGCTGCCCAGGGTGGCCTACAACTGGCAGTGGCATCCCTTTGTTTCTGTGACATTCCTGAGAAGCAAAACATATCACTTTCTCTGCACACAAATGAAAACAGTGAAGTGTGGAGACCTGTCTAACTTAGCACAAGAAGGTGTAAGAGGCACTACTGGCTAGAGATTGAAATAAGACATTGTATATTGACATGGATAATTTGACATTGTGGTGGAGTCCCAAGGCCCTATACAAGTCTTTACATCAAGAATAAATGTTAATTTAAGAGTTTATATTCCAGTTATATCAGAAGATATAAAGCTAGATTAAAGGCTGTCCTAACACAAGGAGACTAGACAAAACATGTGGTAAAGGGTTTTAAGGGAAAGAAAATCAGTAAGGAGGAGATACTGCACGATACAATCTTAGAACTGCATTTTATCACATGGAACATTCCTTACACAGGAGCCACATTTATCCAGTCCAAGTTTTCTGGGCTTAATTACTTTAATTACTTCAATTATGAGGAAGATTAAAAACACTTAGGGGATTTTTCAAGCACAACACTTAGGGATACTTGTTCCCAGAATTTCTGGATCTGCCTTAGAAAATCTCCCTTCTTCCCTTTCCTGCTTCTGTGATACTTGTTTATATTGGGAATTAAATCATCCCCCCCCCCCATTATTTTAAGCCTTTGCATCATTCACAGCAGCTAAAATTCCATATTTTGGGGGAGATGTCAGAAAATTTCATTTTCTTGGTGTTTCCAAAATCCAAAGGAGAACAAAAAGTACGACAAAGAAAAAAAAGAAAAAAAAAAAAAAAGAAAAACAATCCCAACCAAACTCTTGAAAACAGTCCCCCAAAGGCCTGCAAATTACAAGCTTCAGAATTCTTCTCATCTTTTGTTCACCAACTGTTGCTTCCTTGTCCTAACTATTGTACCTCTCAAAGGCAACTACAAAGCACCCAGGCAGTGGAGATGTACACTGGAGTGTCTCTTTATGCCCCACATTGAAGCCAAGAGGGAGACATTAGTCATCTGGAGATTCTGCCCCAGTGCCCAAAGGCATGAAATACCTCCAACAAAACACCGACTGGGATATGTCAGTGTGGCACTCGCTTTGCATCTCTCTCTTGGTGTCTTTCAAGTTGTTTTCCAAACACTTCTTTTGTTGCTGTTGGCATGAGTGCACTTAAAAGCAGCATATCGTTAAGTACTGAAAATGCTCACTGTTTTCTGTCCTTTAAAATCTCTTCCAAGTACTTCCCTGTGAGCAATTAAGCTAACTCTATGGGATACATTTGATAACAGATATTCTTTAGTTTGGGTGACAGTTAACAAGCAAGGCTCTAATGAATAATAAAGTAGTTTTTAGTGACACACAGTCCCTATTCACCCTGAGTAGGGACTATTTTTGTGCAAGTTCAACAGAAGATTCTAACAATGCAACCCTCTTGTATAACTTGCACAAAATAGGCATTCATCAAGGAGGATTACTCTCCCCAAAATGGGGCTCTCAGCAGCTACGTGCTGTGGGTGGGGATGCACARTTCCAGACAGGGGTGGAGACCAAGGAAAAGGCATGGGTCTAGCAAGAAAATGCATGCTGTGTCAATTCATAAGCACAAAAGAGATGCATTAGGGGAAAAAAAGGAAAAAGCAAAGAAGAAGAAGAAAAAAGAAGAAAATAATGAAAAAAAAAACTAGAGGCAAATTCTAAGGCTGCCCCAGGATCTTGTGTGAAAAGTAACACATGCTGCAAATGACCATGGAAATATTTCAAGGTAACATTKTGCTAAGAATGAACTCTCCTAAGTCCACCTCCTCCCTAAAAAGGCAGCTCCCAGCTTTTCAATACCGACCCCCATTGGTATCTYCTTGTTCTCAAACATGCTCAGCCAAACGCCACACAATCTGCTGCTCTGACACCACAGGCTCTCAGTAATGTGTGAGAATGTGTCACTGGTTTCCTTTTTCTCCTTCTGCTTGGTGGAGGTGCCTCCCTCAAGACAAAACACTAAGTCATGCATATAAGTATACACATATCCATGCTATGTCCTCCCAAAATATGGTTAGGTTCCTGTTACAAGTATCAAACTTCTGAAATGTTAGGACAGGAAATGTATAATTCCCTGATCATTCCAACACTCTTCAAAAAACTACTCTGGTACACCATGAAGTTTTGTTCTTCTTCTTTCATGACACCGTAACACTTTTCATCTTGATATATTTAGACAAAACTAAACCAGCGACTTCCAAATTGTTTTAGCCTTTCCTTGTACAGATCAAACATGGAAAAACAAACCAAAACAAACAGTTCATTCCACCCAAGTTCAGGATGCACTGAAAACTGAGAAAGTAAAGCCCAACCRTGGATATCCAGGACTCTGAGTCACCAGGTTTTTTCAAGGCAAACACCGCCTGCTGATGGTGGGAATAGCATTTACTTGCTCTGAGAGGATGAGGAATAAATGCCAGAGGAAACATTTTCTCTCTTTTCTCTGAAAATTATCTGGAAGTTTACCCCAATACATGAATCTTCCACATACAGAATTATGTGCTTTTACCCTAACTGGCAGCTGTAGACTAGCTATATTTACATGTTTATTCCCAGAAGAGAACTCTTACCTCTGAGAACACTTTCTATTTTTAAAGAAGGAGAGAGAATTTGGGGGGGAAAAAAGGCAAAATTGACCCAAGGGACTAGCAATTTCAATGCCCACTTGAAAGGCCCTAAAGGTGTTTCAGAACATCTGAACATCAGGCCACTAACAAGCATCACAAAACTTTCAAAGAAACCAAAAAATGACCCCTCTAAGAGTTTAGACCACGATGCACATTTTCCAACGGATGGTCATGRAATAAAAACATATTTCTAAAACCAAAAAGAAAAGTAGGTTCATTCATTATAGGGTGTTCATATTTCATGGAGTGCAGCTAGGCATAAAACCACATACTTTCAAGGGTGCTATCTATGAAAAAATCTTTTTCAGTAATAAATAGTCTAAATTATGATGATATACACTTAACACAGCATGTATTTTTTAAATATTAACTGTATTTGTCTGTCCAGTAAAGGGAAGAATTGGATATTATTGAAACAACATCCTAGAACAATTTGTTCRTTTTCTAGCAATCCCTGCTGCCTGACCAGAAAAAGCCTCTGGACAAATTTTGTTTATCATCTTTGTTTCTGGCCGTTCCTTGTTGGTGCAAGTATGGAAAAATTTTAAGTGAGCAACTTTTAAAAAACCTCAGTTCAGTTAAGAAAGAAAACTGAAGAAGGAATGGGGATGGAGCAAGCCTCAAGTGGCAAGCAAGCATAACAAAAGTATTTCTTCTGYGTCTCACCTGCTCAAAAGTGCAACAAAATAACTCACAGCTCTTAGCATAACAATTTACGTGCTAAATTAGTGTTTCAGGAAAAATATCAGTAGGTTTGTATTGGCAGGCATTTGCTACAGCCCTTTTCTATTTGTAACAGAACGGTGGTGGATAAAACCTGTGGAAGAAAGGAGTTTGCATGGGACCGCTTTTAAGGATGTTGAAAACCTGTGATRGGTGCTGAAAAGAGCCACAAAAGTGCTTTGAGCGCTGGGACAAATGTCCTGTGATGCTAAAGACCTCAGTCTATTTATTTAACAAAAAAGAAAATTGAGGAGTTGCTTGCCTCGATTGCAGCATATAAATAACTTCATGAAGGCGGTATGCAGGGGGAGTAGAGTCTTTAATATAGTAGAGAAAATACATAGCTGAAAGCTAAACCAAGACAAACGAATCCTGCCAACCAGGAACATCTGAGACTCGTTATTGCCACAAACTATCAAGGGAAGTGATGGATTCTCCACCACTGGATGTCTTTACACTAGGTTTGGATGCTTTTCGGAAAGACTTGCTTCACTCTAACAGGATCTGTGAACTAACCAGGAAAAATCTTGGGTTTCTTTTAATCGTTAATAGGTGTGTCTTCTGAATTGCACAGCCTTTCAGAAAGCCTTTCATTCTGTGAGTGAAGAGCTCRCTGCTCAATGAGCAGACTAGAATGTGGGGTTTTTTACTATTATTAGTCTTTTATTTATGCTTCAAGAAAAATTATCTTCAKTTTGAAATATGGAGAAACCAATATTCTGAAAATCACTGGTCTGAACTTAAGGAAGACAAATCAACATCTTAAACATCCTATAGCAAACTAATGGGGGAATGAAAAAGTATAAGAAATTTTAAAAAGTAAAGTATTTTTATGGAAAGCTCAATTTTTCTGGCAAAGTTTTGCTTTTATAAAACCTTGACAAATAGTAGGGAGATCATATTRTGCATTTTATTTTCTTATGGTGAATTGTTCACAGAATATCCATATTCTTAAGGAAAAACATCTTGAAATTTWAGCAGCAGCTTCAAACATCAACTAGCTCTAACATAATGAAGGCAAGACAGATGACTTCTCATAGACYATACTCTAACAACCACTCTGCTCTTAAACTGAGTTATTATTCAAGCAGCTGGGAGTGACAACATGTAATTCCAGGCCTGATTCCCCTTTCAGTCATCCATGGGACAAGCTGTCCCTGCTCCCCGACCCCGGAGCAAGTCCTGCCGGCCAGATCTCAGGTTGAGAGAGGGGACTAAAGGTGTGGGTCCCCTCCCCTCTCATGGCTCCTACTCCACCAGCCACCAGTGCCTCTTGGAGGGAATGACTCGCTGTGAGCACCAGCAAGGCCTCTGTCCCACACTCTTGTTCCCAGAGCAAGCCCTGACAATACCAAGACTACAACAGAAACATCCCAAGAAAATTATGCCAATAGAGCTGGGCAGCTCAGAGGTTGCTTTCCCAGACCAAGGACATGTACCAGGAGTCCTCCCAGTGTTTACTCTGCAAGTCCCTTCTCAACATCTGGGTGAAAACACTTGCAGGTGAGAAGAAACACCAAGAACAGGACCAGCACCGYCTGTGCGCCAGCAGAAGGGGACATCAGCAGGCTTGGAAGCTGGCGGGATGTTGCCCTTATGCCAGTGGGATTGAAAGAGCATGTTCAGGCGGCACCGGGACGGCCGAGCTCCGCCAGCTGTTGGCAGGGTGAGGGGAAAGGTGCCACACCTCCCTGGGAGAGACTCTGCCCTCCCACCCCTCCTCCGCAGGTCTGGGCTCAGCGGGCAGGCAGGAGAGAGTGCCCAAAGGAGAGAGAATAGGGCTGCTACATCTTCTGGTTAAAGAGRAAAGTAACCTGACACCTTTAACGAAATCCATGCAGAAGTTTAGAGGGAAGGTTGGCAGGGAGCGGATCGAAAAGAAGTATCTCCTCCAAGGGAAAAGAACGTAGAARAATAGGGATAACCCGAAGGGTGGAAGAAAGAAGTAAAGAGGTACAGGGATGCAGGGCAAGAAGGTGCAGAAGAAACGCGGGGCAGTGAAAGAAGGGCGTCCCGAGAGAGGGACAACGGGGGCAAAGCGGGCGGACAAAGAGGACCCGGGTCGCGGTCAAGGGGAAGGAGCAGGTCCTTACCTGCAGGTAGGGCTGGCCCCTCTCCACGCCCCCCACCACGATGTCGGCCGAGGCCATGCCGCCGCTGGCCGAGAGCCCGAAGCCCACGTAGCCGCGGGTGCGCACCTCCAGGCGGAGGGCGAGGGCGCTGCCGCGGCGGCCCCAGCGCAGGCGGTAGGCGCCCGCGCCGTCCAGCACCGCGCTGTGCGGGTAGCTCCGCAGCGCCGGCCCGGCCCCGGCCCCGGCCCCGGCCCCGGCCCCTGCCCAGGCACACAGGAGCCCGCCCAGCACCAGCGCCCAGGGGCGCAGCCGCCGCATCCTCTCGCCGCGCACCAGCGGCCGCCCGTGCGTCTCGGCGTGTGCGGGGGCTGTGTGTCTGTGTCTGTGTGTCCGTGCGTGCGTGTGTRTGTGGGGAGAAGGGGGGCCGGGTGCCCCGGTCACCCCGCCCCCGCTGCGGGCGGCACCGCGCCGGCCCCGTCGGGGCAGCGCGCCCTCGGCAGCGCTTTGTTCGCTCCCGCCCCGGCCCGGCGCTGGCGGCCGCCCCCGGCTCCCCCCGCCGCCCGTCGGGGCCGGGCCGGACCCCGCCGCGCCGGCAGCACCTGCCGTGCGCTCGCCGCGGGGGCTTCTCGCCGGGATGCTCGGAGTTCGCCTTAGCGACCCCAAATCCTCCTCCCGACSGGGGAAGCGGAGGGAAGGCGGTGGACGGGAGACCTCCCCGGCCCCCCGGCWACTAAGTCCGGTGGAGGAATTCCACGAGAGGAAGCCCGGAGGCAAACGAGCGCTTCCCTACTTTCGGCCGCSTCCCCGCTTAGTGCGAGCGCACGGTGCGGCGGGCGGATGGAGCTAAGCAAGAGATCCCCCGTCGGGAGAGTTCTTTCTGCATTATWAGTGGAAAACCAGGACCCCCCGAGTGGTTTGCACTGAGACAGCCACAAAACCGCGTCTCAGAACCGCACTGGCGTCCCTTGATACCCCCGCAGCCGTCCCCGGCGCTCGGCCAGCCCGGCCATGCGGTCCCCGACACTCCCGCAGCAGAAACTGCCTTCCCTTCCCCTGCTCACAGCACCATCGCCATGGCGGGGGCGAGAACAACAAGCAGAAAGATGCTCTTGGAGGAATGTTCCCCAGCCCTCTGGATGGAAACAGAAAATAGCATGGCACCCAAAACGGGAAAGTTAGGGCCCWCAAGAAGTCATATTGACCCTTGAAAGTTCCAAGCTGTATGAAATCGTTTTTAAAAGGAAGTTATGCTGTTTGAAATGTGTTTTCTTCACATTTAAATAAAAGAGCTGATTCTCAACCAAAATAGCATATTAATTCAGTAAAAACCAATCAAACTAGTACATAAAGGAAATTAGTAATGCTTCCCCTTTTTTGGCTTTTGCTTGACAACATTTCACAAGTGTCATTGGGGTTTCCAGAATACAACCACCCACTGTGATGTGAGGGATATATGAAACTACAAAACAACTTCTAGGAAAAGAAAATGCTTATGAAAGGATAAGCACCAAAAATTACTTATACCTAAGGCATCATAAGAAATGAGAGGGGAAAAAAAAACTAATTAGATACTGATGAAATGAAAGCAACCTTTAGAGGGAATAGAATAGTGTGATCTTTCTTCCAGTTACAGCAGTAACTTCAAAGGTACAGACTCAGATGACAGGCAAAACAGAMAATTGTGAGATGCTGAGCGTTTAGATTCTCTTCTACAAAATTGTTAACACCTGCAAGTGGATATGGATTAATTTAAGGAGAAATTGCAGGTGTGTGATAGGCCCTGTCAAGRCCAAAGGTGTGACCTCAGCATATAACTGGGGGCACTCAGCCATTGTAAARTTGTGTGCTAAAGGAGGGATCCTTAGGACAGTGCCAAAAATGCACATTTATCTTTTCTGAGGGCAAGGATGATGAAGGGCTGAAGAATATTTCTTAAATTCAGGGTTTTTTTCTTAATTTTCTAATAAGACTGTGCATTGTATTCTTGGATGACAGAAACTCCTAGTTAAAGTTTCACTCACATAGAAATGACAAACTCACAGAAAGAAAACTCAAATGCACACAAACTTGTGGTTGGCTGGGATCTTCCCAGTCGTTGAGCCAAAAGCCAAAGCAGCAGGACCATCTAGTGCCTTGGACACATTGCAGTATCTCAGGCAGGACAAGCCAGAGCTTTGTTCCAGTGGGTCTGGTAGAAGTGGTAACACTCATGGGAAACAGCTGTGCTATTTCTGGGGAGTTACAATGGCCCCGGAGGGTGGACAGTTCCACCCAGCCCAGGGAGTCTGGCAGAGCCAGGGCATCCCTATTCCATGGCTCTGGAGCTAGCACCAGACTGCTCCTGAGTTTTATTTTGCCTGTGTGGAGAAAATTGGCATTTTGGAGGCTGAGAGTTGGAATGGAAACAATACTTGAATTCTTGAAATCTCATGTGGGACTAAATGAGTTTGTGCAGGGCTCAAGGGTCAGTCTGCTGCTTCTCTGCAGCTCTGAAGTCTGTACATCCCAAATCCTTGTGACTGTCTACCAAAACCTGGGGGTGATGTTATCCTGCCTTGCAGCAATATACCACACTCAGCAGCMCTGCTCACCCCGTGGTGATGGCAACGTTTAGACTAGTATAAGTGYAGGAATAGCAGTCCTATTGCTTTCCAATTTCCAGAAATATTTTTCCATTAAAATAAATCATCCAAACAGTTTTACAGAGCTGCRCACTTGATCTACAAATACTGTGACAAAACCAATCTTTTTCAACTTGCTGCTATTTATAATCTGAAGAACAATACTCATGTAAAAAAAATTTCCTAGTGGAAGAGGCACTTTGTGGGCAGGGATGTACAATTCCCAAAACTCACATTAAGAGACTTTGGCAGCTTCACCAGAACTTTTTTTGCATCATTAGGAGACCAAACATATGAAGAAAACACAGTCTAAGTCTGATTTTGGCCTATAAGTAATGCTGCTGGCAGGAGCACAGGTTACCTCCTTCTCTGAACTGAACTCAATTTCACTACTTCTCTTCTGAAGGAAGGCAGTCACCTAACCAAGCCCAGAGAGATTCAGCAAGTGTTTTTCTTTTTTAAAAATTCTTCCTACCACTACTAAATACCAGCTTGTCCATTGGTCCCTGGCGCCATTGCATTACGTGGTTCATATTGATCAATAAATTGTTATGAAGTATTGATCAATAAATTGTAGAATCATAGAATGATCTTTGTTAAAGTTTGGTGAGTTCCAACTCCCCTGCCATGGGCAGGGACACCTTCCACTAGATCAGGTTGCTCAAAGCCCCATCCAACCTGGCCTTGAACACTATCACAGATGAGGCATCCACAGCGTCTCTGGGCAAGCTGTTCCAGTGCCTCACCACCCTCACAGGGAAGATTTATTTCCCAATACTTAATCTAAACCTGCTCTTTCAGACTGAAGCCATTCTCCCTTGTCCTGTCATCATGGACCCCTGTAAAAGTCTCTCTTCTTCTTCCTTGTAGGCTCCCTTGAGGTACYGGAAGGCCAAAATTAGGTTATCCCCAAGAGGTGTCTCCTCCAGGCTGAACAATCCCAGTCTTCTCAGCTTTTTCCCCATAGGAGAGGTTCTCCCTCCCTTGAATCAACTTGGTGGCCTGCTCTGGACTTGCTCAAACAGATTGATGTCCTTTCTGTGCTGAGCCCCCCAGAGCTGGATGCAGCACTGCAGGTGGGGTCTCATCAGAGCAGAGTGACAGAATCCCCTCCCTAGCCCTGCTGGCCACACTGCTTTGGATGCAGCTCAGGATACACCTGCCTCTCTGGGATCCAAGTGCACATGGCTGGGTCATGGCCAGCCTCTCATCCACCAGAACTCCCAAGTCCTTCTCAGCAGGGCARCTCTCAGTCTGTTCATCCCCCAAACTGAGTTGATACCTGGCACTGCCTTGAACCAGATACAGCATCCTGCATTTGGAATTGTTAAACCACATGAGATTCCCTTCAGCCCACTTAAACTTGACCAGATCCCTCTGGACGGCATCCTGTTTTTCAAGTGTGTGCTTCTCTGGTCTTCCWTAATGAGTCAATTAATTATGAAGATTTGGCCTGATCATGGGTAGTGACCTAACACTTGGTTTATCCCTGTTGGTGTATTCTGGCATTGAGATGTCCTTGCTATAGAGCAGCCTAGCAAGAGCTCTGTGTCCTGTGCATTTGCAGGCAGCAGGATTTCTCAGAGGCATAAAAATGTTTGGTTTCAGCCTATTTCTAATGTACCCTGTACTCTATGGCATGCTTTGAGTTAGTTGCCTGCTGGCTTTTCTCTTAGACAATTTAGCTTCCATGCAGGAAATTCATGAATATTGAATATTGATTTTACACTAATAATTAAAKCAAAGTCTTATATAAACTTTTAGTAARGTATATAGSCAATAGCTACATCATCTTTCTAATAAAGGGTGACAAGAATTCTGCTCTCACCTGTGAAATGTAAATTAATCACCTTTTATTTACCCTTTTAATGTAATGATTTTTATCATTGGAATGACCTCCATGAATCCAGATTTTGGCATCAATGCAATGCAAAAGGGTTAGAGAAGCATCTTGCAGATCCAGCTGGAAGCTTTTTACAGTGGGGTAATGCCTATGCAGAATAAAACCAGCTTCACTGGCAATCCAGTTTGTGTTCSATGTGGATGGCAACTGAGAGCAGGACTGGATGTTGTAGTTGGAAWGCTGAGCCAGCAGGATGGGTTCCTGGGGAACATTACTGCCAGCACAGGTAGAAGGAGATGGGAAACTTTCCTGCCTTGATTCAAGTCCATTGCTTCAAGAAGAGCAAGGTGGACACATTCCACCCATGCCTCTGTCAGCATCAAACATTTCCTCAGGCACAAATGATAACCTGGCTCCTCTTAAACATGTTTTAAGTATAAATCTTAAAGAAAAAATCAAATTTCGTTTGTTGTCTTAACCTCCTTAACTAAGGTGAGAGGGCAAAGCACCATGCTTATTTTATTAATATTGATTAAAGATGCACTGAGGAAAATAGCAATATAGCCATGTAAATGTAGCAGAAGTTGTGTATTGATTTTTAGTGTTTTATTCTCTCTTGTGCTTCCCCTGCTCCATTTCCCAAATACTTGAAAATTATTTTTACATTTTAAAGTGGAAAATGGCTACAATTTAGGTGATCACTGTAAACAGAGTAATTGTATGAAGGTTTTTAGAAATTTTTAATTCTCATTTTATGCATTTTATGTCCTTGTTTTGAATTTTTCTTTTGCAGGGAGTAGTAGAGAAGAAGACATGGTTGGTTTTGCTTTCAGATAGGCACACTAAGGAGATGCAAATTCTTCTTATGAAGTAATATACATTAATCACCAGAGCTGGAAGCAAAGTTTGGGACCAGTGAGTACAGAGGTGAACCATTTCTACCTTTCTGTCTTGATGCAGCCTGACTTTGGCTCAAGTTAGGATAGTTTTGGAGCTCGGCTGTGCTACCTACAATTTACATTTTAAAAGTTCTGTTAATCTCAAACTAGTATAAATAAAGACTAGTATGCTTTCAGCTATTCTTATGATGAGTTTGGACTCATGTCTGTTGATGTTTTAAATTACTTGCCTGGGGAAACAAACATAAAATCATTATTAGAAAAAGAATATTTATCCAGTCCTGTGCTCAGGGCAAAAGCAGAATGATTTAGCTTTCTTCTCCTCATCAGCAGGCTGGTTTCTGCAGACGTTGCCAAATTTCCTAATACCTTSACTCAAGTTCATAAAAACTTACTTCTCTAGGGAGAGAAAACWGGAGGGAAAGAGTTTTATTAGACCAGTTGGAAAAGCCAGAAGGCTTTACAGCAAAGAACTTCTCGTTTCCCTTGGTTGTGGTTGTTGTCTTTTCCCCTCTTTTACGAGCACCTCTGCAAAGGGAGGCACTTAGGTGCAGTGGAATCCTGGGCACTGATTCATAGGAAGTCCCACAATGGGATACCTCARCAATGGCATTTCTACACAGCCATGTCTCCTCAGGAGTGGGTAAAAACTAATTCCCTTTCATTTGAATTTAATATAATTTCAGGTTTCTTGATTTTCTCTGAATGTATCTGCTCTGCTGCTGATGTTCTGTGAAGAGGAATACCTTTTAACATATGTACTTTTARGGATAAGTACCATTTTAAAATGGTTGTTTATGCTTCATATATATTTGTTAATTACAATTCTAGCTGTCTGTCCATCTATCTGTCMCACAGGACATAGACAGTTTAAATGCTTTTTGGCCTTTGGTATTAGATRTACAGATACAGATATAWAATACTTACATAKGAGGAAAAAATTCGTTACTGTGAGTGCCGAAGCACTGGAACATGTTGTGGGTAGAAGTGGTGGATGCCCCATCTCTGGAAGTGTTCAAGGCCAGGTTGGATGGGGCTTTGAGCAAACTAGTCTAGTGGCAGGTGTCACTGCCCCTGACRGGGGGGTTGAAATKAGRTGATCTTTAAGGTCCCTTCCAACCCAAACCATTCTATGAATCTRTGATCTTTGCTGTTTGCTCCTCAGCTCCCATCAACATCTGGGAGCACCCTCAATAAGGTAAAACCAGGAAGCTAAGTGCATCTCTCATTTCCAGAACTTTCAGAAAAGTCTTCATCTGAGTAATGCTATTCCCAGATGACAATTAACTTTCTGAGACCACCTAAGCCAAACCCTGACTCAAGGGCAGGATCACCTTTTTCCTGTATCAGACCTGAGAGGGGTCTGCCTAGCCTTCCAATTACAATGTCTATCAGTGCAAGTATTTTTCTCTTCTCCTTTCTCCTTCTCCCTTTGAGTAGAATCAACCCTGATCCATCATCACTCTTCCTGTTGGAAAGCTGTGTTAGGTGGCTGATCTTGGAAGCAGCAGTTCAGGCCCATAACTGCTGTTCTTCACCTTATGTATTTATTTAACTGTATGGGAGCCACTACAGCTGCCTTTGGAGGAGAGGAAGGCACTCCCTGATCCCTACCTCTCACTGCCTTGTTTTCTGTCTTGATCTCATTCAGAAAGCAGCTGGTGGATATAGGTTTTCAGCCTGTGTGATTTTTGTAAGAAAATGAAGAGCATCCCTCCTGTGCAGCCTTCACAAAGCTCAACAGGCATCCAGTATTCCAAATCTAGATGAAAAATCTCTACTGTTTTTTTTCCCGAATTGGACAGATGGATTGGAGCATAATTGACCTCTGGGTTTAGTTTCCCCCTCTTATTTACAACGTTAAAATTAGCAGAACAAACACAAAACAGAAGGAGAGCAGGAGGAGGAACTTGATGCCTTTGGGGGAGTGCATTGCTGTGCAGAAAGGGAGAGCATCCCCATGCCCTACCCTCTGTGCAAACAGCCTGCATAGCCAGTCAAGGCTATAAATGCACACAAATATCAAAAACGTAGCAGTAAAAGGGTGCCAAATCTCTGCCTCGTTTGGACAACCACAGTCACATCTGTCTTTCCCACAAATTAAGATTAGCTTGCAGTTGCTCCATCTAACAAAAATACCTGCAGAATTTTCCAACACAGCAAAATATTGAACCCAAACCTGTGTTCACTGAAGTCAGTGGTGAATTCCTAATGCAAACTGGAGAAATAATCTTTCTTTGAGAAGGAAGACATTTTTTGGTGGAAAAAAATACCCATCTCTAAAACTTTTAAGAATTTTGATGAGTTTTTTTTTTCACTTTGAACTGATGCAATACGTTTTGCTCCTGCATATATAACTCTCCCATCCCTGCCCCCAGGCACTTACACACACAAGATGACTTGTATCAAACCAAAGAAAATTCTGTTGAAATGTGGAGTTTACAAATAAAGTGTGTGCATATAAAGCGTACACAGGTTGAGGGATGAGATTCTTGCCTGCTGATTTGACAGTAAGTTTAATGTAAGTATTCCAAGAGGTGATGTTCAACATGGCCATCATGAAAGTGTCTGGACCTTTCTCCTGAATATGTTGAGTTGCTTRGCATGGTCATGGATRTTTTTGTCAAGTTTASAACCCAGAATGACAAGCACTCTTACKATGAAAGTGAAACAAGCAATGRCATTAAAATCCCTRAAATTAACAAATGACATCACCTATTGACATTGCCATCAATGGATCAATAACATCCAGGGATACAACAGCCTTTAAGAAGAAATAAAACATGCAGGACCACAAGATCAAGTGTAAAAAAAAGTGAAGCAACAGGTATATGATAGAAAAAGTAGCCTGAAAGCTGTGATGCTGAAAGAGCCTGACCCTTGGGGCTAACCCTTGGTAAATAATCTACTGAGCAAGAGCTTCCAGTGTGAAGCTTGGAGGCAAAGTAGAACTGGCTCTGCCACCAGAGAAGAAGACAAGCATTGCAACGCTGTGTCCCCTCTGCCTCCAGGATCCACACACTGAAAAGGCAGATTGATGCTCAGTTTGGTTATTTAAGAGTTACCCTAATAGAATTATTTATGCATTTGTGTTCTTATTCTTCTATAAAAAAACTACATTGAGGATACAGTGTTACCAATACATAATATTTTACACATCACTGACATTTTTTCAAAGACACTATGCAAGTCCTGCAGAAAAACAGTAGGTATGATGGACAAAATTCCTAGAGTTTTTGAGAAAGTTGAACTCCAGACTACAGAAGATTTTTCTTCTAAACATCAGGAGAAAAGCAGCTGTCTGATGTTCCTGTATGAGCACTACAGTACAGATTTGCAGCTGTCTAACATTCCTAGGCACAAAATTTTTCAAGTTAGGGCTCACTTCACCAAGGTTGGAATATTCCAAACATAACTAAACAAATCATTGCTTGGAGCATACAATACAAATCCAARGCATGAATACATATTATTTCAATTTTTGGTGATGACAGGTTTGTTAATACACCTATGAGACTGTAGCCTGAAACTCAGATTTATRTAAGCAACCTTTGGCCATGTGACTGCACCAGCTGAACTCAATTACCACAGACTATTTGTGGGGACTTCTGGAGCTGTAGTTAACACCTTCTGCAGGTGATGSCAGTTTGGGTCCTTGCTTGCTTTATAAGCCAGCCTATGGCTCCAGGCATGCTAAGCTGAGTGGATGAGAGGGGAGAAGAAACATCATACAGAGGCATCCATCTGTTTGCTGGCTTTTGCTTTAATTGCTTTTGTATTAGCCACAAGTTATGATATTAACAAAATACATGGATAATCCCATTTTGACAAAACATTGATGGGCTGTGGAAACAAGAAACTCCCTCCTCAGGTAACCAAATTTGCTTTGAGCTTCGAGGAGCTGCAGCTCTTTAATATGAGAAGGTGACAAAAAAACCCCCACAAAACATCTTAAATGTTAATTTTAATTTATGCAAACACTTGCTTTAAATATGAGGTTCGAGACTGATGACTTGATTCCTAAATTTACTTTAGCTCATGTTCTGTGATTATCTATCTGTGATTGGGGTGGAGGAAAGCAGGGGGAGAGGTTGCACAAAAAGAAAGAGAGCCCCCCCTGTTCCACTCCTACTCCTCTACAGAAACACCAGAGCAGGGGTTGTCTTTTCCCACTGCCAAAGAGAAAATATTTCTGTGAGAAAAAACCCATAAAGATAGGAAAACAGCTTTCTCCTGTTCCTGCAGGATTGTGGGGTCAGATCTAGTCTACAACCTGTAAGTTAACACAGGTGCTCTTTTGGCAAATCCAGTGGCTCTGATGTATTCAAAGCAGACTTTGGCAGCAATTTCATATACAAACCATTAACAGTGAAAATAACAGAGCAGTGGCTTTTGTGCAACCTGGATATGTGAATACAGGTGCACAAAACATCCTTCTCAAATGTCCCTCCCAAGGGAAGTCAGAGGCCTCCTCATACTGCATTTTTGAAGAGGATTTGGGGGTTTTGCCTTAAATGCTCTGTGCTGGTGCGAAGATTTCAAGCAGCTGACTTGGACATTGCTGTGTGATGATGGAGTCTGTGAAATGCTTTGTAAACAGAAAAGTCTTCCCCAGTCCATGATCTCTTTATGATACAGCATTTTGAAGACAAGTGATGTTTTCATACACTATCAGGAAAAAAAAGCTCTTTTTTTCCTTCTTCTTCTTTTTTCCCTTTTCCTTTAATCAGCAGGAGAAAAATATCACCATAGTGAGATCAGGGTTTTCTTCTGGCAGCATAACACTCTGGAGGTCACATATCTGGACCCATAATGGTTCAGCTTTAGAAGCAGAGCTCCATAAGGAAAAAGTGAATTCAGCAACTTTCCCAGACCYTCTGGAAGCTGGGGAAGGCCGTCACAGTACACATCCATCTGTGGTCACAACCTCGGAAGGCTCATTTGATACCAATGCTGTTGTTGACCTCTTCTTTCCAACCTAGATACACAATGTGTCATTTACAGTAAGTTGAGGCATTTAACAGACTTTAAATCATAATGACTTTTTTTGTTGTTATTTAGCTTCATTCATCTCTCTCTATCCTTACAAGCCTGACATCGCAATAGCCAAACTCTCAGTTTTCMATTAAATAGAAGGTCTACATGCGGTGAATTTTAGTTTGTTGCTGTTGTACTGCAATTTCACAGTGCTAAGTATAGACCAAAGTCTGGCTCCTCAGCATTTTCAGGAGCATCTGTGTTATTTTAGCACCATACTCTTGTTATCCCTGGTAGGATGTGAGGTTGCAGTCCAAACCCAGACTTCCCTGCAAATTACTAGTTTATTGCTCACASCCTCTTGTCAGTTTTCCCTGTGAGGTACATTTCTGCCAGCTCAAGGGATATCCACAGTCACCTGTTTGTTCTTCCAGAAAACCTGCATCTGGACTAATAATTTAAAACAAAAGTTCTTGAGGGTTTTCCAGATAACATCTGCAGACCTTGGGGAGATCTTGCTCTGTGTGTACCAAACCTTGCTCTTACATCTGGTGGAAATAAAAAGYCACCAGTAGGGTGRTTGGTGTGGAGCTTGTCCAARTWGTTCTGATCCTCTTTGAGGGAGAAGACAGCCTAAGTAGGAATGCCACAGCATCTCAGGTTTCAGATATTAMTGCTAGGCTGTTGCTTGAGTTTCAAGCCTACACTTTGGGTTTGTTGATTTGTCATGTTGGTTTGTTGGATTTTTAAAATAAATGATTTCCCTATCACTACYTCAGAAGCAGCACAGTTCAGAGGTGCAGTTGTCCCATACTTGTTCTCATCCAAGATGACTCCCACGCAGCAGCCCAGACTAGTCCCTGTCCCAGTCCTGTGCCGTCCTGGTAAGTCTTCTTCATCCCCCTGCCCACAGCATCTTTCACGGAATAAACACTCAAGTTACCTAGGCATCCATTAACAGCAAAACGGTACCATTAGCACCATAATGACTAACAGTCATTAGGCACTACTCAGCACAGTGGGAAGTATTCTGTAATGAGTATCCATGGAAATTTTTGCAACCCTGCATAAGTAGAAAAAACCAAACAAGCAACTCCTAAAAGGAGTTTGTGCTTAGAACTGGGTTAAACAATTTTATAAACAATTTGCATTCTCCTTTCTTGTTTTGATTTACAAACCCCATGTCTTTTTTTCTTTATYAGTCAGACAAAGAAAATTTTATCAGACAAATGGTTTCCTGGTAAAGCATTTGATAATGTTGTACTTTTTTGCCTGTTTAAATGCTTGTGGTCTGATTTTGTTAAGGACCCCATCAGAGATCCTCTGTGTACCTGCATGGCAAAACCTAATGAGGAAAGACACAGCACTTAGCTGAGGAATTTCCTCCCTTCTTCCTCTAGAAACAATTTCTGAAGGCCAGCCCAAATTTGTGTTTCAAAAAAAAAACCCAAAAACTTTAGTTGCCAGATGAAAATATTCAATGTGTCCTTAGCTTCAAAGAGCAGCAAGTCAGATTAGCATAAGATTTTACTACCTCTTCCATACCAGCCATAGTATTTYGTACACACCTTTCAAATTATATCAGTCTTGAAGAGTCATGTCCTTGCATTCCTTTGGGRATTGGAATTGCTGCATGCAAGCAGAGAACACACAGCTTGGGGCAGAGTTCTTGATAGAAACATCCCAGCAAAATGGAACAGGAATATTGGAGATACGATTTTGGTGCAAAGGAATAATTTTAAAAAGCACAGATGAACAAATTTGCATAGGGAACACCTCATATTTCAACAGCACCTTCCTGGCAGAATGGCAGAGATGAGGCATAAAAGTAATGAAGAACAAAAAGTAATTAAAATACAACACCCTCTGACTTTGCAACCTCAAGGATGTTATCAAGCCAAAAATATTTATGCCTGCTTGAAATTYTGAATATGATTTAATAAAACATCTKACTTGTTAAGTGTTTAWATTTTTGAGACTGACATATATTTGTCTCATAACAACTCAWGCATAGCCAAACTAAATTATGGCTGTATATCACAATTTCTTCATATTACTATGATGCCATTACTTTGGTCTTCTTAATTCTTTTTCAAAACTTCCTAACACATCCTGCTTTTGCTCCAGCCCTYCTTGCGTTTTTACTCCAAATGCAGCCCTCCCAGAAAACAAGAATAACTGGCAAGTCAATAGAAGTTCAGGGAATTGACCACTTCCCTAGAGTCATAGCCAAAATGACTCCACCAAACTCCTGAATTCTCAGGAATCAAATGAAACATGCAGAACAGCTCCTGTTTTTCGCCTCCCAAAGCTGTAAAACAACAACAGCAAAGATGRTTTTTCTGGCTGTAGAGAAGGGCAGCTTCTGAAGGCTATTCATAGAGGAGTAATTTCCAAAATTTGAGACATCTGTACAGGGTGACAGTCAGCCACCATTTATTGCCCAGAACAATGTTGCACAGTGTTATTCAGTACAACCCTCCAGTCACCTCCAGTTTCTCAGACSTACAGTTGTTACATTTGTTTCTGCCCTTCTCTGTAGCACAAGCTATAGAAAGATCTTTTTGTGTCTCCCCTACCTCATCCGCTCCTCTCAAATATTTTTCTTACTTTCATTTAGTCTTGTGGTCTTTTTGTAATATTTCTGGGTTGTCAGAACTCTTCTAGTCTATGTGCATGGTTTACAAAATATCCCTTTAGCCATTTTTTTTTGTAGAGCTGTTTGCAAATGGATGAATCATAAACCTCATAATTTTTTTTTTTTTTGAGAAATAATTTCTACCTAAAATGCAGAGGAGTTGCAGTTTAACCAGAGTGTTTATGGATATCTTATTACTGAGGGGAAAGAACATTGAGGTCAAACTTCTATAGTCTTGGTAATGTTCAGAAGTAAATTTGGGACCGGGGGTGGGGAGAGGAGATGGCAGGAAGGTTGACTTGCAAGGAAGTGCTTGGCTCACTGGGCACTTGCCTTTTTTCAGGTGCAGTTCCATCATAAAATTAGAACTGCRGGGATTAAATAATAAAACTTCTCACTTTGGTGTCTGCCAGAATAAACAATCTGAATTTTTCTTTTTACTGGGAAGAGGATGCTAAGATCAAAGCTATTAACTGGTTAAGAAGTTCATGGAAGTTTCTGAATTGATGATGTCAAATTGCTTCATCACTGAATGCCTTTGACAGTGAGTGAATAAAATGTTTGTTCCCAGCCTAGAACTACTGACTTGTACAGCAATCATGTAGCTAGCCTCACTGACCTTACCTGCAGAAAGAAACTCATCACAGTGGGGTGGGCAGAGTCTTAAAGGCAGAGCTGGTTCTGCCTCTACAGGCTGCCAGGCAAAGGCTGCAGCAGAGGAAAARTTGCCAGTACAAAACGCAGGATCAGGAAAAGTCATGCAGCGTGGCTTTAAGAAACGGTAATTTCCTGACACAGTGTTAAGATCTAATTCTTACCTTTATTAGAGAGATGCCTCTGCCCCAGTGAAACTGCAGGTGAGACCATGYGCCTAAGTCAATAGTACYGATTTTATTTAACAGTAAATGTCAGGTAGAGAGAGACAGAAATAGAAGAGAGGAGAGGATGAGAAACAGATGAAGTAGGAAGATAAACAGCCACTGCCTCCATGGATCCAGTGGTGGAGGTCCTGGGAAACATGAAGTTCAGTGGATTATTACACATTCAGGTATATGCAGGCAGCAGACCTCTGGTGGAAGGCCTCARGAATGAGTYCAGGGGTCTTTGATGGTTTATGACCCYTTCTAAGACATGACAGCTGCCTCCTTTACAACTGAGCCAAAATTCCCCAAACATCCCAAAGCTCTCCTTSTCCCCCTCAGCTGGGGAGACAGTGTGTACACCTGGCCTTAGCAAAYGAGTCTGTGGGCTATGGCCTCCCCCYGCCRCACAGACAGAGCTGATTTTCAGGRCAGCTGCTGAACTGACTTTCCTTGTGGATACATTCTTCTCCTCCAGCCTTGTTTACTTCACCTTGGACCTCAGATAACTGAAAATTAGTGATGCCCTGTTCTTTTGTGTGGCCACCCAGCTGCCAGGTTGCCCTTCCTCCAGGAATGCAACTGTGGGGTTTCAGTAGATGAAGGATAGTGGCTCACTGCTGCAGACATCTCCCCTTCCCCAGAGCTTCAAGCCTTGCAGTCCCTGCTCRGGAATTTACAGACTAGTTTGTAAACTAACAGAAACAACACAAATCAGGGACAAATCTAGGTTATTTTTGTCTGTTTTGCTTCTCTATTTAAAGTTCTCTGATTATTTTAAATAATGATTTGCTGAAGACATCAAAACTATGGTTGATACACAACAAGAAAGCCTCGACCTGTTTTTGTCCTCTTACAAAGACAGTATGAATCTACTTTTTAATAACCATTTCTGATCCCCCAAACTTCTTCAGCCTAGTTCTCCCTGACAACACACTGTTTAATCTCTAAGATAATAGTTATTCTTTATCTAGTTGAATAGTTATTCTTTATCTAGTTATTCTTTATCTAGTTGAAGAAAAGCTGTTGGAGAACAGCATATTAGACAACCATGAATCTCCCTCTTTCAGTAATATATCAGTAATACTATAACAGAGAAGTTCTTGAAGACAAGATACGAAGGACCCAGTTTGGGGGTTKCAGTTTCCTCTGCACTGAGAACGTCAGTGTCTATGAGAAGTGAATGGAGGTGGGAGGGAAGGGAGCAAACATGGTGCAGATGGCAGGTAGTATATTCATATACCCTCTGCCCAGGTTGCTGGCTGATGTTCTCCTATAAGGAGAAAAGATCTTCTCCTTGTCCCTGCTGACCTCCCTTAGATAAAGGTCCATCCAGCCTGCAGGACTTRGGAGCAGCTGAAGCTGTTGCTGAGGAATTCCCTGTGGGTCTTGGAATGCTTCCTTCTAATATGCCAACTTGGCAGTTACAGTGAGCTCCAGCAGCTTTTATGTTTAAAGGTGGGAAGGTAGATTATTTTTTATACTGCCTGGATTACATAGTGAGCCTACTCCTTCCCACCCTTATTACCTCTTCAGACTTCAATCTGTACTGCCAAAGACCAAACATTTTCTGCATAAACATTAAATAAAGGAAAAACACAGTTAMAACTCAGTCCAGAATGAATCTTGAAGGGGGAAGGAGGCGTGAACAGTGCTGCTAGTGACTTCTGATTTTGTGTTTATTTGTGCTTTTCCCCTTTTACTTTTTTTTAAAATATGCAAGACATATTTTAAAATGTGAAAGTAGGAAAAAGAAAAAGCTTCAAAATTATTGATTTTCTTGTGCTAACAAGCATTTTAATCTATGTTATTTTTGTCTTAAATCAGAAAAATATATTTTATCAGCAATAGCAAAKAAGTGTGTTCATATACAGATACGACTATTAAAGAGCAGACACTTATACTGAATATTTCTTCTTAGGATATTCTTGCAAACACAGAATCTTAGAATAGTTTGGATTGGAAGGACCCTTAGTTACTTAGTCCAGCCCTCCTGAAATGTACAGTGACATCTTCAACTAGATCAGGTTACTCAGAGCCCASTTCAGCCTGGTCTTGAATGCYTCCAGGGCTGGGTCATCCACCACCATTCTGGGCAACYTATGCCAGCAKTTCACCACCCTTACTGTAAATAATTTCTTCCTTAKAACTARTCTAAACCTACCCACTTTTGTTTAAAACCATTCCTCCTGGTCCTATCACTACACACCCTTGTAAAAAGTCCCTCTCCAGTTCTCTTRGAGGACTTCTTCAGGYACAGGAAGGCCACAATTAAGCCTCCCTGGAATCTTCTCCAAGCTGAATAAACTCAGCTCTCTAAGAYRTCAGAAAAGAGGTGCTCCAGCCATTCTGTGGCCCTCCTCTGTACCTGCACCATACCCACAAGTATGATGCATTCCCTTATCCTGAGTACCTTTCTGATGTTTGAAACAGTGATACTTGGGATAGGAGCAAACCAAATCACTGCAGCTGTGTTCAAGACTAGACATTCAATACAGCCAACAGGAAAAGCTGAGAATGAGTTGYATTAAGCAAGTTACAGCATCATTTGTTGCTCTCTGCCTCTAAAAAATGAAGATTTTGTTGCCTTTTCTGGTTATTTCTGGGTTTGTGRAGTTCTTTAGTATTATGCAAGCACAACTCCATTTATCACAGAAGGATATCAGGTATCAGGATACAAAGCTAAGTAAATGCTTTGTCATCTGCATTCTTAAGCTACAGAAACCTCTGTAGCATCAGGGGCACCTTCAGAGACCCCTAAAGGACAAAGATGCCTGGCAACTGACTGCTTTCACATACTTATTCTTGCAACCCTTACACTGCAATAGCACCTAGAATGGCTCTGCAGGTGGGCACCTCATCAGAGCATAATTAGTCCTCACTCCACAACAGCTCTGGGTGAGACCTCTGGACTTAATTGCAAACTGAAAGGGAAAGCTGTGTGGGACCCACTCAAGCACCACTTTGCACCACAGGTACCATAAGAAACAGAAAGTCATCAGCTGTTGATATCCAGCAGCAAGGAGTTCTTTGCACTTTCCTCTCTCCCTGGTGCTCTTGAAATCATCAACGAGGTTCAATCAGAATTAAACAAAAGCAAAAGATTATGTCGTTCTCTCCCTCCTCCCACCTTTAGACCCCTTACTCCATCTTTTTTTCATGGTTTCAAACTATTGATATCCAAAATCTAGCCCACACCTCTAACATCAAATGTATTTGCTGACAATACACACACAATGTGCGGGTGGGTGACTTAAGAAGGCTCCTAGGTATGAAGTTAGCTTGGGGATATTGCACACCCTGCTGATCATCAGAACAATTTAAAAGGGGGAGGTGCAGTGGGGAAAAAAAAAAGAAAAATCTTTAAAAAGCTGTGTGCCCCAGTGATTTTCAGCTCTTTGAAAAAGTAAGAAAGAACAGAARAGCACCCCTGGTGTGTGGTTAAGATAACTACAAAGGAACTATTCTTAGCACAATCCTTCAGTAAAATGAAGGGTTCTTTAATTGCATTTTTGGCCTTCYTAATCTGACAGATATTAGTGGATAATTCAGAACAGCCAAAATCTTTGTTCCAAAAACATTGACTCATACRTTACACCCAGATATTTTACTGAGTTCTTAATAGATATCAAAGCTTCCTGTAAATACTTGGAAGTTGCATTTCATACATTTAAGAGTGTACACATGTAGGGGAGGGGAACGATAGAGAGAAGCTCGATTAAGAGCAGCTTAGAAAGGAGTATTTATGCCCCCCAACATGGACACTCTAAATACAAACCCTCCCAACACTTTGTTTCTGCCTAATCAAGTTTGAAAATTGACAGCACCAAGATCCCTAATGTGCAATTAGGATCTTGCAGGCTGGTCTTTCCAACAGGTACAGGAGCTTGTGTGCAAACACTGCAGCACTGACCTCCCCCCCAGCCCCTGCCTCACAGATGGGGCAGCAGCAGCAGCCAACACACCTGCCAGAACCATCCCTGTGACTTCTGAGAGCTGGCCTTTGTCTCATCCAGAGGTAAAGGGCTCCAGAGTCCCACCTCCACTGGGATTCAAGGAAGAATTCTTTCATCTGAGAGCATGTGGGGGAGGCACCCCCCTCCCCCCCAGCAGGGTTTGTTTCAATAAATCATGAATGAAAGCAAGCAAGGCACCCACAGGGACTGGCAGTAGCACTCTTCTCCCTGAGAGTGCCCCAACCACTAACACCAGAGAGCAGCTGAACAGGCACATGACTCYGAAAATAAAGAGACAATTCCATGTGGGAAATAAAGACATGAACACAAATGAGACACAGAAGAGCAGAGACCGCAGGTTGCAGCAGGGGTTTGGAAAATGCAATGCTTTGCAACTTGAGGAATTTCCAAGTTATTTGGTGCTCTTGCCCCAGCCTGATTCTCACCAGCTCCTCACAGTGGAAGCTTTTGTGTACTGGCTATCCCACCTTGTAGTCACTACTGGACAAACTCAGGGAAGAGGGTATCCGTCCCTTTACAAGGTAAACAATCAGTAAATGTACCATCTCTTCCTAATAACAACATTCTTCAAGGTGATAGGCACTTCAGTAGAGAATCCTCCAAGTAGAAAAACCAAACAAGAAGACAAATGCAATGTAACAAATATCAAGCATAGACAGAATTTCTGATCTGTCAGGAATCAGAGCTCAAGTTCTGCTGCCAAAGAGCTCTTTTCATTCCTCAGCATGTCAGTGGAATCCATCACTGACAGAGGCAGGTATGACGTATTGCAACACGGAAGAGATTTTCCTGGGCAAAYAGGATCAGGTCRTCCTTCTGTGCCTGTTYGCAGTAGTGCAAAGAATTTGTTAAACATTAATGCCAGGAAATCACCACAGTCAGTATTAGACAGTTCACTGGAAAGAAAGCTACCCAGCTAAAATGCTGACTGCTGTTCTAGTTTACACTAGTGTAGTCTGAAAACAAAAATCCCAGGGCATTAGCATCACTAGCTGGGAATGGAAGATCCAGGAGCATTTTCATTAGCCATGTGAAGTACAGTACAGGAAGAGAGRTTCCCCAGGGCCACCTCACCAGCTGAGCTGGAATTCTCTGGAGTTGTCCAGAGAAGTTTCAATCATTCACATAAAGGCAAAGACAACATCTGTGCTTTTAAAGGTGGATTCTGAAAGAAAAGCAAATACTAGAAAAGTGAACTCTTTAAAAGACCTTTATTTTTGTTGCATGATTACAATTCATTTATGCTTACAGTTAGRTTGTTCCCAAATAGCATTTCATAGCTCACCATGTACACAGTGCATTCTCTATCTGTCTGGTATGGAAGAACTTTATAAAATACAGATTAAGTGACTTTTTTATCTGTACACTTTTCAGATTAGTTCATCAAGATTAAGTAAAAAGGCAAATAGATTAATTGGCAAAAAAGTGTTTTTACATTTTTAATATATTAGTACAAAATGGCACAAAAGGAAAAAAAGGTCWTTTTAAAGGCTATAAGCATCAAAATTTTTAAATGCTTTCAGTCAGTTCAGCCTATTTTAACTTAATTTCAAATACCAGTGTTGAACTTGGAATTGAACTTGTATCTTCTTTCCTTAAGCTGTGTGAAAGACATCACATACAACTTTGGACCTGTTCATGGAGACTACATCACAGCAGCTTCAGAACAGTGACATTCAAGTGCAGCTAAGAAGTTGGGAATTTCTATTCTTCCCAGTAAGTCTATGAAGTCACAGACTAGAGCATGTTTTCATCTAACCAAACCCACTCATGCACACTTCAGATGCAAAGATACCAGATGTATGCAATAAAACACAGTACTTCTTAATGCAAGGACTGGAAAGAAAAATTCACATAATTACATCATTCAACCTACCTACCTTTGCAGGAGGCTTCCAGACATAACCATAYTTGATGCCAGATATAGAGATAAATGGAACATTTAAAAGATTTCAAGCAAACTGAAGGCTTAATTCGCAGGCTTCAGGTATAAAAGAGAGATCACATCAACTTCAGCAACCTATGTTGTATTTTTGAACCACCCATATCAAATGGGTAGGTGAATGTGATGGATGGCAAAGAGAGAAGAAATAGACTTCTACCTTAAAAATTAATTCTGAGATGTGAATTTGTTGCCTCAAGCAACAATTCAGGAGTTTGTTTTGGCAGCAACATTTAGCAGTATTCCAAAAGATAATTACCAACCCTGGCAACACMAATTATCATTATTTTGATTAGCTCCCTAAACCTTAAGATGTTTTATGTTTAAGTTAACGGAACAGTTTATGATCATGACTGTTTTTTTCTAGTAAGACAGCACCCACATATGAGAGGGCAGGCAGTTATACTGATGGCAGTACTGAGAACATTGTCTCTCAGGTTAAAACAAGAAGTCTTATAAAAAAGTAAGTGTGATGAAGTACAGAACCACTATTTTACTCAGCTTCACAATGAGCAAACCATGACTATGAATTTCCTTTCCCMATTTAAATACAGATTTCAAAGCTTTCTCCAGAGACTTATCTTGTAGAAAAATATATGATGATTCCAAGAAGCAATACTCCAACAGTAAGTACAATAATGAGTATGCACATCTTCTTTCGGGATCTTTGCTGCCAAGRGAGAAAAAAACAAGTTGATTRAAACCACACCAGAACATCAGAAAATTATTCAGATGCTTTTATGGTCTATGGCTACTGCTTGTGCAAACTAAATTGTGTCCTTACATATAAAGATCTAAAGATGTTCAAGTAAAAGAAAGCAAAGTTACCTACATTATTTTATGGCTGTATTATTCAACACAATGATTTTAGGGGAAAGAAAACACAGAGATCTAATTAATGAATGTAATTAGAATTCTGGTGGAAGTAATATGAGCACAGGTGACAGCATAGAGAGGAAAATGGACAATTAGTTGTACAACAGAGGAGGTAGAAATGGTCTGTTAGAAAAAAAAAAAGACCATMTATCCATAAGGGAACAATGGACTTCAATTTTAGACTGCTCTGTATCCATTCACAGGTGTTTTAAAGGTGTTTTTGCCAAGTTTCTTAGGTAGACCTTGCTCTTCAAGAAAACAAACAAACAAAYCCAAAGCAAAGAGACATGACTAGAGTCCCACTTATWTAGATGTCACTACAGTAAAGTCCAAATTATGAGCATGTTGAGAACTTTCACATTTCCMATACAGGTCTATAACTTGAGATACCAAAGCACTCAAGACCAGCAGCAGTCTGTCACCCTTTACCTGAAGGGTATGGAATCTGAAGGTTTCCTTCAYAGGATGAAAGAAAATTACCAGTGGGTTTCTCTGGCTCTTGCTGATAGCCAAGGAATAACAACACTCAGATCTTGGGATTTACAGCCCCAGRAGTAAAGCCAGTCTTTGCTGTACTTGGCCAAAGTTCTTCTGCCTGGGTGGTTTTGGTGTTTTGAAGTTTTTTAWATTTTCCTCTCTGAATAACAACATCTGTGTCAGTTCTTCATTGAAGCTGTCAGTTTTCTGCCCAWTACTACCCAGGCGACCAAATTTCACAACAATTCTCTTTTTCTAGTTTTATTGTCTCATTGCCACTTCTCCCACCATCAGGCTAAGATTTCTTAATTTCATTCTTTTACTTGCTAGAACTCAATGAGTTTGCTGGAGTATCTTCCTCCTGTGTCCGTTATCTCCTTACACGCACAATCTCTTCCTTCTGCATCCTACTGACCCCCTCTTACCAGAAATGCATTGAAGTCCAACATTTCCCCTGTAATACTACTTAAACAAGGCATGGCAAACTTATTTCAAACTTATTTCAAGATCATCATTTCTACAAATGCTGAAGCAGCCTGGCTTTACATTGCTCTGCTGTGTGAATGCACTGCACAGGGCAGATGAGTGATACAGAGCTCATCCAACCACAAACAGGAGCTGTAGGGGTATTGACAGCMTTGTCCCTCCCAGCACACCTGGGCTTCCAACACTTCCTTGAGGCGGTCAGGCCAGATATAATAGTTGCTGAAATTTTTCAGMACCTTGGAACAAGGGTAAGTTTACGAGCAAAGGAAAGTTCAAATCCAAAGCAAACTACACAGTTCTTTCATCCAAACACAGAACAACCCTGCAGTGTTTGGTGCCTCCTGCAAGACTCACTGAACAGAAGCTTGTAAAGTCTTGATAACCTTCCTTTGAGACTGGACAATCCTTTCCTCCTCAAAATAAATCATGAAGCTTTTCATTTTAAAGTTAAACCAGAAAACTTATGTCTTACACTGAAATTTTTGGCTGCTATTTTTTTGCCCTAAATGTTGTAAAGTATCAAAATAGGAGTCATCAAACTTACTTAATGTGCCAGTTAAAGAAAATACAGTTCAAGGATGCACCCTCTCCCACTTCTGAAATCAGCAGGCAGTCTTTCAGACATTCTGTCACTCATTTACTGTCCTAGCTACTACTAACACACTTAAGAGGATTTAAGAAAAAAAAAAAGTCTAAGGACTAACTCTAACTTAAAGGGGAAGATTAATTACTAATAAGATTTCTAATAAGTTCTAAAAATGTTGTAAAGAAGTGGCATTTAAAGGTATTAAAAGGCTTTTCAAAAATTTCTGACAGTTTGAAATATTTTTTCAGCATAAGAGTACCAAATAACAAAAGCTGGATATATACAGCTTCAGGAAGATTTTAGATTCAGCAAAAAATTGGTGCTAACTGACCACATATTCAGAAGATTTCCCTCCCTATCTTCCCTACTTCTCCAGTGATCTCCAAAGGCTTGCTCTCCCATATACAGGAACCTTTAACTTCTTGAATTATAAAAGTAGGAGTCTRTTTGTGTAAGGYTTTTTTGTTGRTTTWGGGATTTTTGTTTGTTTAAGTAAAGGTGTAACTCCAGGTGCTCCCATAGAATCTCAGAAGGCTCTGAAACAGTCTGGCTGGAAACAGCCTAATAGGAAACCCAAAGCTTTCAGAAATCACTGACTTTTATTTTATACTGACCTAGAAACACCACTGTAGTCTAACATAAACTTTTAAGTCTTTAATCCTTGAGAAACTTGCTAGGCAAAATCCAAAGTGCATAAGAAAGTGTAAGTCAGRACTACTGCAGGACAGTTTCACACAACTGGCATTACCTGGTAGTTTGCTGCTCTTGCCAGCTGCTGGTTTGCTTGCTGCACATGTACATCTGCATTTTCCACGTTGGCTTCTATGCTGTCTTTGTTTTGAAAAGAAAGATTTCAAATTTTGATAAGCCATAAACCCAGGCAAAGGTTTGGAATGCCGAAATATACTTGAGAGCATATACAACAGCTGCTCCAAAATKCTGGTGTCTTCATTAGTATTCATCAATGCACCTTGTATTATTGAAGCTTGACCCCTCCAATACTTGTGCCTGAGTTCATTCCAGAACTGCCCAGGCAATGACTGGCTGAATTCCTGTCAGGTAACAGCTCTCCTGTTCTGCATGCAGGGCTAAAACTTAGACACCAACCAGGGCAGAAATTTTCAGTACTTCTAAATTTTTTTTTCCTTCTTAAATTATCTTTTACTTGTCCTCAAACTTGCTACTGACTACTCTCTGCTTAGATTAAAAGAAATCCTAAGGTTTATGAAACAGAGGCAAACAATACCCCAAGAGGCATGATTCTTGTTTGGTGTTCTATCATATTGACACAGATTGTCTTTTTTTCAGTAGAAAAACATGAACCAATTATGGGTTCATGTTATCAAGGTGATGAAAAAAGCCCTGAAAATACATAGACAAGAGCATGACTTAGTAGTTGACCCAGAAAATGGATTCTCCAATCACATTTTGTTAAAACAATAAACCTGTTTGCCAAAAGGCAAAGCATGAATCTTTGCTGAATCTGTACACTTAGATCCATTAACAAATACAGTAAAACGTCCCAGATAAACTCCAATTTTATGTACAAACAGTTCAAAAAACTACTTTAAAGACATTTTATACATGAAAAATTACATGTTTTAAACTAGATTTTAAGCACTCTTTCTTAGTGCATTCCCAGTCATCTCAGCCAGCCTACCCATTATTAGTACCTGATTTGCTTTAGCATTTGTAAGTGTCATTAGAGAATTTTTCCAGCAAAAGGAAGTTCTACACTGCAGCTCGCCAGAGAAACTGAATAAAGAAATTTCAGGTAATATCTAAATTGGACTTACCTATCACATCACCTTGTTCATGAATCATCATTCCTARATCTTTGAAAATTTCATTGATGTCCATAATATCAGCCTGCAAAATGARATCATTAATGTACATCACACATTTYAGCATCTATGTGCATTTAGATATACTGTTCCTTCTCTTCCAGGGTGTGCATCCATGACTCTTTATAGTACAGGATGGAAAAAAAACCTTAATGTGCTTATTTTGAAGGTTTTTCTGGTACTTTGAGACAGAGTTCATAAAGCCCTTACAAATGAAACAGAAAATCTCTGTATTTCCAGAAATGTTCAAAAAATCAGCTTAAAAATGAACATGTTGAACAACAGATTGGGAAGGTGTGTGAGGAGAGGCATAAGTTTGCTACATTTATATTCACTGTTTAAAATTATTCTATAATATGACCATATTAGAAAAAAAACGGTATGTACTTTTTATTGCAATCACATGAGCACTCTTATTCCATAGCAGAAGCACTGAAGTTAAACACAGAATATCAAAACATGTCTTTCATACAGTAGATTTCAAATGTACATTTCACATCTAAAGACARTATTTRCAGTTTTGAAGGGAAAAACCACACCCACAGACAAATCCAAACTCCTCAAGAGTCATGCCTCCAATTAATGCTCATGCTCCTTAAAAAAATTTCTTTGGAACATCAAAAGCATATTCTGCTGTAAAACCAGCTTGTACTTACTTCAAGCTGCCTAATGGAAGATTCCCTCTCCTCGATAAGACGGAGGTCATCTTCTGTGATTTCTTCATCTTGCACTTGTGCTTGTGGTTGGCTATCAGACAAAAAAAAACAAAACCAAAAAACAAAACCCATGCAGAATTGAACAAACACAATGAGGAATTATTCAGAAGGATAAAACTACAGTTAAGTGCACAGCACATTTTACATTACCAGCTAATAAAATGTGTGTTTTTACCCTGTCTTTCCTGGCTRACAGAAATGGTATAACCATCACAGCTTTGGTGTAGCAGAGCTGCTGGAGCAGTKCTGCACACAGCAGGTGGCTAACTGGAAATTCTAAGTATGAATACAAGRYCAAAGTTACTTCTGAATTATCAACTGCAGAGTTTACATCTATCTGAGCAACAAAAAAGAATCTGAGACTAAGAAACAGTTCTTGGAGAGTGTGGAAGTAACAGGAGTTCCCAGTAAACACTGGGCCCTTATCACAACAGCTTTACTTTATTAGAGTTGGACTCTTCTTCCCTAAGTTTTGGTCCCAGAAATCCCAGATGCASCTTAGGGGAGCTTAAGGACATAGTTGCAGCTGAAGCATCAGGAAAAAAGGAGRGACATTATGTGAACTGCTTCTTTTTCTCCCCATGTATGCCATCAAAGTATCTTTACGCTAAAAACCAAAAATATCATGGGCAGCTTGCTTCCCTGCAGACCATTTATTATTATGAGCTGGGTTAAGCATATTAGGAATTCAACCTACCTGTCCCAAGAGACAAGTGTTCCTTCTTTGTAGTTATCTTCTGGAGCCCCACCCTACATGATCAGTGTTTAAAAATATAAATAAAACATTACAGCCCTGAAAAGAACACTGGCAGCATTTCTACAGTCAATTCTAGAAGGAGTCAATACTAGAAGGTTTCTAGTAAGTCAAACTGAAACAAGATTCAACACATTCTCATTCTGATTTTGCTTTCTGCATGCATAAGGCTGAAATACAAGCAAAAAGCATTCAGGTCAGTAACTGCCTGGCTACAACTTSCAAGTACAGAACATGTGTTTGGCACAGAGTGAAAAGGCAAAAYTGATATACTGACAAGGAAAAACTCAACATCTGAAGCTACTCAGCATTTCTCCACCTTAATACTCCACTGAAATCTGGCCTGTTTTCCCCAAAATAAAAAATCTATTGATATTTACAGGTAGAGCAAATGCATTTCAAAATCTACTGGAAGTTGCTTTTGCAAGATTATGGCATGAACACACGGGTAGTTCATTCCTTTGTCTGACAAAGGCAAGGAAAAAGTAGCAGTTGTCCAGGGAGATGATTACAACTTAATGTAGCCTTTACTATAAAATCATGTAGCACATGTTCTGCAGCATTTAGATTCAGCTATAAGGTAAATAGCACTGTAGACAGAAATCTAACACAGAACACCACTAAAACCAATRTAAAGAATATAGTGGCACATTTTTTGATACTTACAGACACTCTTGAGCTGGCTCTTACTCTGGCTACAAAGTCTTTYTCCTTCTCAGCAGCTTGCCTTTGGAGTCTTTGGAAATTTGTTAGTGCTGTGGTGAACTCCCCCACAAGACGGTCTTTCTGTATTTTCCTTTGACGCTGTAGGAGAARAAGTTTTACCAAGTCAAATGAGCTCAGGCTTTTCAAGGCTTTACAAGTTCTAGTCTGCTAAATACCAAGGCATATATACTCTTTCTTCTAAACTGGTGTAAGGGAAGGCTGTCAACAAAACCATTTGCAATTCCATGGACAAACCTTTCTTTCTGGGATCATATAACCACACAAATTAGGCATTCAAAGAGGAAATTAATGCATTTATTTTCATTTTACAGCTGGAAATGATAAATGAGCAGTGACAAGAGAGCTTGTACCTTCCTTATTATCTCCTGATTGTAAAATCTTCTGCTTTGGTGTGAAATATTTTGACACCAAGAAAGCTAAAATATGCAGAGGYGACTAAATATAGAGGGGAGGAAGGGTGCAGAAAAGAAAGAACAGAGCACTTCATATGTATTTTATATAAATGCTGGAAATACATATTGAACTGAATCCAGAAGCAGGTTCACATACCCCTCAAGTGCTTTAGAAGAGATMCAGAAATACTTGTTCTAACCTTTCAGGTTTGCTTTTTTTTGAAGATGYAGTGAAGGGAAGGGGAATATTGGGCACTCAGGAGGGCCTCCACCCTATTTTCCTAAATATATGCATGTATCAACCCTTACAAATTTTTGAAAGGTTGTCATTTGCAATTAATGAATCTGTTATTTAGGCATTTTATTAAGAAATAGCTTTGACAGAAGGGTAAAATTAAACACTAAAACATTTTACTGTGAACTTTTCAACTCCAAGATAASCAAACAGAAAAAAACCCCAACAAACTTTGGCTGAACTAGGGGTTATATACCAAGACCAAGTTTTAACACTGCTGTTAGAAGTTTACAGCTTGACAGGMTAAGCACACATGGATCATGGCCTGTCATTTGAACTCAGTGTTTCAAGACCATTCACTTTCCCAAGGGCCCCTTAGTAACTACCCACAGAGCAGGCAAGTTGTTTAGGTGACAATAACCCAAATCCATGTTTTCTAGGATCCTTTTGTTCTTCCCTTATTTAAATGACAGATTTTGCTGAGATAAGAAACCACAGGAGGGCAGACAGGAGTGTGCTAACCACAACAGCCACTTCACATGTTTCTGACTGAAAGATTTTACACAGACCTCAGAAAGAAGCAGTTTAAAGACTGCACAGGTTGATTTAGTAACAGCTCCTGTCTAGCCCTCTTGAGAAAGGAAAAGCCTGTGACAAGACATAGCACAATATGCTGATCTGAGTGGTGCAGAACAGACATACAGTGATAATCAAATCATTCAGACAACGACTGAGCAGTGTTTCGGCACACAATTCCTCGACCCTGGACGCAGTCTGATGGCTGGCAGAGTCAGATGTCACTGCAATGGATTACAAAGTGTCCAGCTACCTGAAAATGCAGAAAGGCACAGCACACAGACTTGATTCCCACTTCAGTCACACAGCTTCACTCCTGACACATAAAAACAACTTTGGGACAAGTCTGGACAGCACCAAAATATTCTTACATTTTAAGTATTCCCGCATTGCGCATTGAGTAACTAAACAATGCTTTGAGAACAGGAATAAAAAATTGAAATGACTCAAATACTTCATGTGAGCCAACATAACAGTCAAACAAGTCATGCTTGTTGGTTTTATACCTGTTCACTTGTCGCAGGCAAAGATCCAAACTCTTTAATGTATTTGTCAGTTTCTTTGGCAAGTTGGTTGGTGTATTGCTGCTTCTGTTGCCTAAAACCAAATGCAAATTTTCATTAGARACCATTGGGTTACTTTGCTAAATTTCACTGATTCTCAAAAAAACATCAGTACTAAAAGCTTCTCTGAAGCACACAAAGCCATCTTTAKTCTGTTCCTCGCTGTAAAGGCATGAAATCACAGATTCCAGGAAGGACAGGCATTGAGGAAAATGTGTTCCTCAGTGTGACACCATAATTAATAATTATTCACTTCTTTCCCCCTTAGGTTTCTTTTATTTTATTCATGTGTAGCAATACATTTGTACTCATTATGAATACATAAATATACTTCTGGTATCACACAATCCTTTACCAATATTCACTTTTTTTATTTCTGAAATTCTTTACCTATTTTGGCATCCTCCCTGCCCAGTCTATATAAAAAGGCTTTATCTGAAAACTATTATCAAGCCATCAGCACCAATATTTAAAATAAACAARTAACTCTTAGAAAGGCCAAATATTCAAACAAGTGGAAAACAGATAAAAACTCAAGCAAGCTTACTATACACACATAAATTAWCCCAATAAGGGTCTGAAGCATGTCCTTAACAACAGTTTCTGCACTGTTYAGGTGTGAATTTATGCCTAGATCCTGTTGGGTTATTGCATAAACTGTGTATGTTACTCTTCACCTATTCYCAGTCCCCAGTAGAATATCCCCTGTGGATTGTACCTGGCTAATGTTATGGGCCCTGAACTCAGGCTATTGTGAAGCAATTTGGTTGTTCACATAAAACGAACATCATGACAACTTTGGTCCAACACACACCTCCTCCTGCTACTCAATGGCCACAGCATAGCATGAAACACAAAAAATGCCAGGGTGAGCACAACATGTTGCTTTTATGCATTTGTGATGCTGGGATTAATGTGATAAAGGAGTTTATTGAAAAAAATCATACTGGTTCATTAGACCAYGCAGAGAAGCAGAAAGCAGCTGCTGTCTCTCCTAGAGACATATTAGAGAAAGTCCACCTTTAGGTGACTGAACTCCAGCAGAGCATCTGCCTTGGAGTCTGATTTCACTTCTGTTATGTTACTATTTCTGGTACATATTTATTCTATAATGTCATCCTTTACTGTCACTTTCAAAATGACATTCCCCTTCCTTTCCCAGTATCCCACCTCACAAAAACCRCACTCCAATATATTCACTACCTTCTACAGGCAGATTGGAAGCATTGACTGGAGTGGAGGAGTGTGGGGGTATGTTTGTATTGCTTTCTGGTTGTGCCACTTYGCTAATAAACAGCACAGATTTCACAGRTGCACTGCAGGCAATGTGCATGGGYAAATCAKCTGATTYGGGTTTACAGTCTATCCYACTTTTAGAAAGCACAGCTCAACATCCCAKTTTCAAATATTTCTCTATGCTCACCTTTCTCAGGGAAATCAAGCACTCTGCCTAACAGAAATCCACCTCATCACCTGAGAGGAGATTGTTTATGATACAATGAAGTGTTTTYATGTGAAGTACTCACAGCTGTTGCCTCAACTCAGGCGTGTCCTGTGGTGTTCCAAGCTGATGTAGTATTCTTTGTATTTCAGCAGCTGTTTGTGAAGAGGAAGAAGAATTTGAATGGGGCAGAGACAAYTGCTTCTCAGTTTTATGCATTTTTGCTTGACAATTCTAAAGCCATATAAATAAATTGACAGAAAGAGATATGCAGGACTTTTTAAACTTACTACAAAGATCCCATCTGTACATCCCAGAACAACAACTGAATAACTTTTTTTGCCATGTCAAAGACAAAACCTGAGTTTTCTTATGAAGGATGGGAATGCATTCAAATCTTTAGGTAGAAAYAGGCAATTTAAAGATTAGTCAATAACTTCATTATAGTAAGTCTAAATCAGGGGTTTTATTACATATTTTAAATTAACAGCACCATTCTTATTCTGGTTTATTTTATGCATATCATTTTGAAAAACCATATGGAAGACTCCTACAACACTATCTTACACATATATTTCAGAATCCATGCATCCATGAAGAGACAGCAACAAAGCATTCATGGGTTTACAGTACATTAAAAAGGAAATAAAGCTCATGTGTCCAGGTTTAAATTGCAATTTTGAGATGGTTATGTTTTTAAGTCTGGGATACAAACTGCCAGTGATTTTTAAGTGTAYTTCATAAAACATATTAGTTTTGAACTGCAAGAAGTGACATACTGTCTGAGCCTTATCTTCAGCCTAACATATTGTACTGTCACATGAGAAAGCAAGGAGAAAAATGAACAGAAACTTAAAAGGATAGGTAGTTTTTCACACTGCAAAACCAATAGCTTCAAGATGCTTTATCTCAGTTTAACAACCTCATGTTCTAAACAGAACAATAAATAATCAGAATAACTGATTTTGCTTGACTTCACCTAGGAGTAGATTTGTCCTCCCTGTATTTCTGTGGCTCTTCCCAGGCAGACTGGTGTACCACACAGACATACATGGTAAGATATTATGTGGGATCCTCACTTCATAGCTCACTATCTACTTTTTTTTTTCCTAAACACAGTTAAAAATGCAGTAAGTGACAACTCTGCATAAGGAATAAAAAACATATTTTAAAAAGAGAGAGTAAGAGACAGAACTTCATGTAAAATAAGAAAATAAGCTATGAGCTATGTTAACCAGTTAGTTAAAACTTCAATTCCTTAAAACAATTAAGCAAGAATATTAATTCTGATCTTTGCTTCATAACAAGTCTCCAATGAATGCTGTATGGATGATACTGGATTATCTACACTACTTTGCAAAACATCCCAATGCTGACAATTGCTTTAGCMAATACTTTGTGTGCACACCCAGGTAATGAATACATCAAAATAGGAAAGTTAAATTTACATGAGGTAAAAAAATCAAATACTTAAGGTGTTTTTGAGAGAACTAAATGGCTAAACTACTAACTATTTCTGTGGGGAATAGCACTGTAAGATGAGTTTCATACAGCTTGTATTTTAACTGAGCTGAAAAACAGCAAAACATGAGTGAARATTTTTGATTTTGGCTACAGTCACCACTGGTACATAAGGAGCAGCCCTTCCCTGCCTCCTGGGCGAGGCAGTGTCCGCCTGCCCGCGCTTCTGGGCAGCTGCAGCTGCTCACACACACTGATGAACACGAGCTGGGGGTAATTAAGCCTCCTTTTCATGGTCAGTGTAATGCATTGTTTTAAAACAAACAAAAAGATAAAGTGTTATCTGCAAGAACACAGAGATTTAGTATCTATCAAACTGAACACTAGTTCTCCTGTATTTGTTCCAAGGCGCTCTTCCTTCTGACTCCAGAGCCGAAGAGTTCGGTTACTCCGCATGTATTTGTGAAAGGGAGAGTAAAAGGAAAACCGAAACAAAATCCCGGTGTGTCCTACCGCCACCTAGAGGTGAGTTCTTTAACTGCCAGTAAAGAAAACGCAGCCTTGCGTTTTAAACAAAAATTCCCTGAAACATGGCCTGTACTTAAAATATTTGCATTCCAAGCTAATTGCATATTTAGCCTACTTCTAAAGCTGAATACAAGTAGTTAATGTAAAGAAAATTAAAAGCCAGCACTGCAAAATTGGTCAGCTATAGAATTCCAGAGGCAGAGTTCACAGCAGTTCAGATCTTGTGATTCAAAAGTTTAGCATAAAATTAAAAACACATTTTACCATGAAGTCTGTARGTATGCATAGAAGTAGCAAATTTCTAATAGGGCTTCAAATCACAAGGGGAAAAATTAGAGAAAAAACATCCAAACGAGTGAAATAATAGCATTTTTTCTATGCTTTCTGTAATTCAGTATTYTCCACCTTACCCTTTCACAATAAYGGGTATTAYTGGAAAAATTCAATTATTTGTTTATATGAAGTATACGAAATAGAAAAATTGAGATGGTTATTCAAGTAAGTAAATAAACAGTTAAAAAGGCAGAGCAGAAAAAGTAAATTTTGGCCAATAGTATTCAGCAGCACCCTGGAACATGCTTCATAAAAAAGCCAAAAATAAGTTGGTAGGACCAGTATAACTAAGGAAGTAGCAAAGCTGACTTTCCTGAAATCTTGATTTACAGTATATACCTACAGGTTGATGAGTTAAAGAAATCCAGTCTTTGTACTCCTTTRTATTAATATAAATATGCTAGAGTGTATACAGACTAAAAATACATTTTTTTAYGGTCTTAAACTCTTTTGGTTTGCCTTGTTTTTACTGATTTCTCACAGTATCTACTTGTCATTCAAATATTTGATATAATATTATACATGTAATCACAAAGCCACCTAAGCTATAACATTCAGTTTGTAGTCATAGTTTCATGAACAAAAATTTTTAACAGGATTGAAGAGATTACCACAAGGATCACAGAGGGAAAGGGTCTTCTTCCCTAACATGCACACACAGGTCTCACAGAATCCWATTAAAAGCAGGAACTAGCTTTGCAACTTCTTAGATCACAAGACAATATCCCTTCCTTTCTTCAAGGGAAAARGCATGGTARCCTTAGTGTCTCCTACTAAAGGTTYGACTGCAGAAATACCTCTGCCTGCTCTTTCCACTGCTCCATTTGTGAAATAAGCAGGGAGAAAACCAAGCAAGCAATGAAGAGCAAAACTGCTGAAAACCTGGGATTACTCTTTGGAAAACAGAAGTTCCTAAATTCCTGATTTCACTGCTGTATTTATAAGGGTACTGTCCTTTTCATTTAACCAGTTTTTCAGTCCTGTGTAGGGAGATCAGGCTGGCAGATCACAGCACACAGCAGCTGCTCTGGTCCCCTCAATCCATCAGTAACACTGAAGTGTCCCAGAGAGCCAAAGGCTTAGGCCGAGCTCACAAAGCCCCAGCACTGCACTGCACACATAATGGTAACAGTCAGGCACCCAAGATCACAGTATAGTTTTGACAGGTTCCTGAGCTACTTCATTCTTTATGGTTTTCCCTTTTCCAATTTCCCAATTTTTCAAACATCCCAAGGAGTTCCGAAAGACAGGAGTAATCTAAGGTCCTTCCTGTCCTGGACATTACCAATCCTGCACAGAGATTGGTTCTTGTGCATGATTTTAATTCATTTCAGTGCAAAGTCAGACACAGGCTCATGTGAGCACTCAGGCTCCTTGGGCATACATAGGTGGCTGCTGGACTTTGCYCAGGAGCTGCACAGGCAAAGTCACTGGGGTAGGGCAACAGCCTGCATCACAGGCTGCGAACTCCTGCAGCCCCTTCACACTGCACATCAGGGTAGATGTTTGCATAGAATGAAAATCAGGGCTCACACCACACTGGCAGGAACAGCACCTTGACAGCTGTGGGCTGGCAATAAAAGCAAGTCCACCTTGGAAACTGAGCAGAGCAGGAAGCAGGGTACATGACACTGTGCAAGCAAAATACATTTTTTCCCAAGAAACTGCTGTCTTGCATGCAAAGGAATCTCATTATTTTTCACCTGAAAATTACTCTTGTCTTAGAAAGAAGCAATACCATAACATTAARAAGACTTTTCATTTGTCTTTGCAGCATTCCTGATCTAGATCTCACAATACACAAYTATTAGCTGATAAAAGCTACTCAGTTTCTCTAAGGCTGGTCACATGCTCAGAAACAGGTCAGACATGGTTAATGATGAGCCAGAGAAACAATTAAGACCTAACCTGAATTCCTACAGAGAAAATTATTCAAGAGTCAGCTCATGTATATTTTTACTAAGCGAAACAGTGGTTCCATTTCTAGTCAGTGGAAGGTTCTTCCTCTGGTTAAGGAGAACATAAAAAGGAAAGTAGTAATCTCTGATATAAAAGACCTCCTTTTCTCTACAAGAGTAATGGAAGAAGAAATAGTTCCAATGGAAATATTTACAATGTTTAACAGGTAAGAGTACTTGAGAAACATGTTCCTGACTGAACTGTAATACATACAATTTTTTCATAAATAAAACATTGTTTCACATACTGGAATACACAACTACCTTTTCTTTAGAGCTGGCTAGCAAAGAAGAAAGGTTTTTTCTCCTTCCTCCTCATCTTGCCTTGTTTTTCAGCGAAACTTACAAAGCTGTTTCATTACTACAATTAAATCCATGTTGACATAACTGCTGGTTCCAGTCTTTAAATCAGAACATTTAAAAGGTGGCCTAAGGAAGTTTAAACTTAAAATAAAGGCACAAATAAATKAATGCAATGAAACCCAAAATGTGAACAACTTATTTCCTCTACGATCGTGGGTGCAAATAATCTTAATTCCAAACTGTGAATTAGTAATCACTGTACAAGCTGTAACACCACAGCACCGCTGCAGTAGAGAAGGTAAAAAAAACCCCACCCAAATCCTTCAGTACAACCCTAATGTTTAAAAGGCAATGCACCAACTAAGAGAATGGAATTGAAGAATAGAGTGGAGGTCACTCACCTTCTCTGGCAGGGCTGAGAAGCGTCCGAACACTTGTTGTTTATCTATAGCATTAGCCTAAGGAAACTGAGGATGGTCTTACTTTGCAATGTTTACCAGTAACTCGAGCTACAGGAGAGAAGCTCCCTCAAGATACCCACAATCAGCTGTGCTCCTACCTTAAACTCTGTTCTATTTCACGTTTGGAAAACAAAACTTTTTTGGTCACGTAAAGCTTGTTACAGATTTACAGATGGAGAAYRACATRTATCAACAACATAATCCTGGAAGTYCTAAAAAATATAGAAGCATGAAACTGAGGGCAGATATGTTCAATGAGTGCTGCTTCTTACCCCACTGCAGTAACCTCACTTCTTACTTGGATCACACAGACTGCTTTATAGCCATCCAGCAGCTGTTTCCTTCAGCCAGAGCCACCAAATTTCCCAGTACCATAAAGCCATGGTCTAATGCTTCCACAGAAAATGTGGCACTCACTGGGTGTTCATGGAAGGAACACCAACAGCAATATGAGCAACAAACACTAAGGCATGGCACTGCAGGGGACAAGAACCAGACAAGCAGGCAGAGCAAGCACAATGAAACCTGCCTTACAAAACAGCAAGGATTGGGACCTCACAGGAAGAAGGACCAGAACAGCTCCTCCTGAATGTTAATTGTAATGGTCCCATGTATGTCACCATCTTATATTTAAAAAGGGACAGACTGGGATTTAATAACTGTCTGATGTTCACAACAACAGGWAAAACAACAACAGGTATTTAAAGACACTGCTTTTCAGTCACTTTCCTTATTCCTGAGCCCAAGGAGAAGAAACAGAATCAGCAAAGTGTTCCTTTGTGTACACCTAATGCAACATTTGATTTGCTCCATGTGAGCCTTATGCTCCAGCTATGGCTTCATAAGGCAAATAAGCAGTGACTAAAGCACCAGCACAGTCACCTTGCAGAAATGCTTTGTCAAATACCTCACACGTGCTGCGACCAGCTGGGTAACTGTGAAGAAATCTCCCACTTCTTTCCAGCCAAACAAGTGAATCAACAAACAGCACATCCAGTTACAGATTAACTGGTGTRGAATCTAATAAACTTCAGAGTCCCTTCGGAGCAGGTTATTGGAACAAAAGAATTATTTGTTAAAATTACACCAGTTAAAACTCCTTTTGCCTGCGGACAACAGACTTCCTCAATTTATTCAAATCCAATTCAATGTGTYTTCCTTCTGCACCTCAGCTGAGGGTACTTGACTAAAGATGAAGAGATGCTGGATCCAGATTCCTGGATCAAGGAAAATGAAGAGAGAGACCTTTTATAAGGGCATCTAGGGACTGGACAAGGAGGAATGGCTTCAATCTGAAAAAGAATAGGTTTAGGAAAAAAATTCTCTACTGTCAGGGTGATGAGGCACTGAAACAGGTTGTACAGAGAAGCTGTGGATGCCCCAGCTCTGGAAATCTTCACAATTGGTTGGATGGGGCTTTGAGCAACACAATATAGTGGGTGCCATCCCTGCACAYGGCCAGGGGTTGAAACTAGATGATCTCCAAGGTCCCTTCCAACCCAAGCTTTTCTATGACTGAATTATTCTGATTTAGTTGCAGTATCATGATATATATATTCTTCTGTTTAATATCTTCTTTAAAGCTATTAGTCTAGTTCACACTCTCAAATTTTACATAAATCACAATGCCACAGTGCTGAATTGCTAGCCCTACTTTAACCAAGAGTGACAGTTTATCAGAGGAATCAAATCTAGGACACTAGTCAAAAGATACCAGCTTACACTAAAAAGCATCCCCAGGAACTCACCTAATTGGAATCAAATATCTAAAAACTTCGGTAACTTGGTTTTAAATAATTTGCTGTATTTTGTCTTAACTCAGTGTGTAACAGTGTGTATTCTAAAACAGGAGAATGTATCAGCACAKAACAGTAACTGATGTATGTGTGGGAAGGAGAAAATGAGGATGGGCCTGAAGAGTGTCCTCTGTGCTCTAAGGACTAAAGATTCAGTAGGCACTGAAGAGTGGGAAAACATCCAGTCTTGTAAACTTTTTTTARTATTTTGTTACAGCTTCTGGCATTTCTAAATAGAATCATGACCTCAAAGTGGCCAGGAATACCAGCAACAATGTCTGGAGTTAAGGATCTGTCCTCAGGTTTTTTCAGTGCTGTTGTAATTATTTCACTCTAGTGCACTCCTGTCTACAATGGTCTTCCAAGGACACAGTGAAGTGGGATTGAAGTATTGGCTGTTCTTCTAATGRGGGTGTAGAACACACTAAACATACATTGTTTCAGTGCACAATAACTGATCATGCAATCAATTATTACAGCTCAGCCAAGGGGAAGTAATTTAATCAATCCCTTTATATTCTTATCCTAAAGTGTCCCTGGTAACTTCCTGAAACCCAGAAGTTTGAACATTTCTCTAAAGAATACCAGTAGCTTATTAAATTATGAAAATGAAGCCTAGTTCTGCAGTAAACAGTAGCTGCACAAACACCATAACCCAACCCACTCACATGAAGGAARTCTGTTTTTTAAGAGGCCGGGTCATTACTGCAGCTGCCTCAGGAGCTGACATGGAAGGAGACACAACACAGACTGGTCAACTCAAACAAGTAGCTGCTACTGCAGGGTCACTCACAATCAATCATGACCTGGGTTTAGTCTAAGCCCTGACAGGTGTCCAGCCCCCAAGCACAGCAGTTATAGGAGATTGATAGAGGGCTCTCTGTATAATCAAGCTGCTATGCAATCTCCCGTMCACAAGGAAGAAAATGCAACAAAACTGAGCAGCAGCAGGCACTTTAAGTACCATAGGGAGGATGTGAAACACAACTCTCTAGAGATAGGAAGAAGCATGAGGACCCTGGCYACATCCCTTCTCCTCTGCTGCAAATGCAGGCTGTTTTGCAAAAGTTATCTTGTCAAGATGAGTCCATTTATACTTGCTCCATTAACAAAAGCAATTGTTGCAGTAAAACTATGGATGTCTTCAATGGACACCTTGCTATTTATAATAATTATAATGCAATACAGTGTCAGTCAAGGAAAAGCTCTGCCTTCTCTGCACATATTGACACAAAACAGTGTGCTGGGGCATACATGGAAGACCCATTTTTTCAGTCTATTCTGCTGCTAGCATAAATAAATCTCTGTCTCTCTTGTGCAGTGTCATCCAAATAAGACAAAGACAAACAAGACAAAATACAGAAAATATTTTCAAATTTTACAGATTCATAGACAAATCTGTAAGGCATGAATCCTTAAATGTATACGCTGTTTTACATATAACAAAGCCTTTAAGCACTGCATGGAAAAGATTCAGGCTTGAGGTTTTCAGAAATAGTTTATTTCTACAAGAACTGTGAATTTCATAACTTTACCTTATTGTAAAGACAAGCATTTAGAAAGATCCAAATTAGCTAACTTCTCAATTCCTCAGCCTTGGAAGAAGTCCATAAAATGAAATGCGGAAGGATATAATGGTGCTTAAAAATCCCTAAATAACCAGTCTTTTCCAGGTTTTATAGAAACATCATTCTAAATCCAAGAAACCTTCTGGACAACAGCAACAATAACAATATAAACATTGTTACGGCTGGTATGTTCCCACAAAGTTAAATCTGGTCAACTTCAGCTAATTGGAAATGTCTGACAATACCACTGTTAGAAGTCTCAACAAGCTCTGCTGGGAGTCTATTTTTTTTAGAACCACACCTGTACAAAACCACACTTTATATATAGACAAAACAGAATTTTGTTTTCATGCAGGCTCTGATTGCAACACCTCAGCAATCTCATTTACTTTTCATGTGCCCATCTGTGCTCTTTTTCAGCCAAGAGTAACCATGCGAACCTGCTGGTGTTTCAAACACAGTGACAGATACAGCTTTTCATGAGTGTCCCAGCCTTTTCAGCAGAACATTTTACTACCTACAGGGTAGTTAGCACATCTATCAAAAGTCTTAATGTTTTTCAAGGTTTAATCTACATTTATGGTTTTCTACAGTTAGATAAAGTTACAGGCAAAGTCATATGATTGATGTAATTTGATTCCCATTTTAACAGCATGCAGTGAGAACAGTAACTTATAGAAAACTTGAGATGCAAAAGAAATTGAGCAAAATTGTTGTCACAGGACAGGTATCACATGACAGAGGGATCTCTGCTGGCTTAAGCTGACCTTCCAGGAATGTGCTCTATATGAATTGATGCTTGTGCTGCCTTAACAAACAGCAAAGGAAGTCAGCAGAAAGCAGAAGTCCCTATGAAAAAATATCTCTCAAAGTCAACCCCTTCAACCATATGTGGGCTGTGGCTACTGAATTTTGATTTTATTTTTATTACCTTGCAGCATGCAGAGAATGTGTTTGTTGAACTGGGCTGATCTTCAGTGTGAATGAACAAGTCAATACTCCATCAGAGACGTACTGTGCCAATACTGAGCAAGGGTAGATGATGCCATTCTTACTGACTTTGTAACCAGAAAATGCTGACACAACCTGGAAGGGCTGGGTAGCAAAGGAAGGGTTTGGTAGGGAAGGAATATGAATGCWTTACTACAGTTCGTGTAGGTTCTCTAGCTGCTTCATTACTGCTTGCAAACAAAAAAAAGAAAAAAAAGTGCTTTAAAAGAAGTGTTTTAATGCCCTTCTAAAGACTGGGTATATTTTACCAATATCAGGCTTTSTTCTGTGTTCCCAAGCAAAAGGCAGCATTTCTAAACTGCTTCTAAACGGACAGCTCCCAAAGTCCAGCTCAGGATGCCAGTGGAGACTTGAGAGTTACATATCTAGCCTGCACCATTCTTGCTTTTCTTCAGGGACTGCTCCAAGTAACATATCTGGTAGCTACAAATAAAATATTAACTACAAAGTAAAACAAATGCATACTAGCCTGCTTCCYCAGTGACCTACACACGGCAGAGTTTTATTAAAGTGTGTGGGGGAGGAAAAAGCATGGCTGGCTACTTCTTGCACAGTTCCTGTCAGAGACACCAGTCAAATCTTTCCAGCTGAGCAGAAGAGGCACCTACTCCTCTAACTGCATCCTTCCTACATTTATAACTGTGGAGTTGTTCTGCAAGTCCCATTTTTCTCCCTCTCGGGAACATCCTTTTAAATAAAATGCCTTCCCTCTTTTAGCCACACAAAGAGAATCAGTTCTTTATGCAGAAAACAGTCAGATTTCAAAGAACTGCTCCCCCTCATCTTCAGCTGTGAGCACTCTGAAAGTTACATATTTTAAAGTGTTTAAATTAGACTTTTTGTTTGTTTTGCTCGATCTACTTTTATCTGTCCACTTGTTGTAAGATCAGATTCATACATTTGCAAGCCCTTCCAAAAGGGAGGGAGGGCAAAAAAAAAACCAAACCAACCAAAAAACCAATCACATATGGATTCAATGCACTCATCCTCCTAGGTGTATCCCAGTAGGGTAAATGAACGTGCCTGGTAGAAATACAGGTTTGTAAGCAGGCAGAATTTGTTTTGTCACAGAGAAATATCTTTTGCAGATTTTGATAGCTCATCTTGTGTCCGTGCATCACACTCATTCCTTGTCTATCCAGTTGCTGTAAACAAGCAACCAAGAGGAAATATTTCAAGGAAATATTGAAGGAAGGCCTTTAGATTTGTCTCAAGTTAATAGCACTGCCATTAAGCTGCCAAATAAGTGAGAGTGCTACCTGTGAAACCCTGTTCTAGAACAACTGCTCCTAAAGTAAACACTGATTAAACCACCTTGATAATAGGTTCTCTGTCTGCAAAGGCCAGACAGTTTGGAGCTTCACATCCTACACATATTCTTCCACATATTCTCTCCTCCATATTCTTGTTCTTCATATTTAGAAAATTAGGGACAAACCTCAACCACTTTTGAATGCACTAGACTTATAAAATATGAAATGTAGGTCACCTAGATTTTATAAACAGACAGAATATAGGCCTGGAATGAGAATTACAGTTACTTTGGACTAGAATCCAAACAGACCATCAAACCTTAACCATCAGCTGTGTTTTAGCACGACAGAAAGGTAGCAGCTGCCCAAGTCTAACTCATTATACAGTTCTTTGGTTTTATTATTTAAATCCATAGCTGTTTGCAGATCTGCTTCTCATCAMTGTTAACACAGACCTGAAAGCAAACCAGCGAGACATGGCTTGCAGGCATCCCTGACCTCACCCAGGTTCAGCACACAACACTGCAGCTCATTTGAGCACATGTGATTCAGACTGCCCAGACTTCAGAGCATTGCTCAGAGTCACATGGATACTCTCAAAACTCCAAGAGTGGGTCTGAGAGCCTAACTCTCCCTCTCCTGCCTGAAGCCTGCTGCTCTCTTCAGATGTCAAGAGCAGCCTTAAGTTTTGCAACTCCAGCTTGTCAGGGAAACAGTGTAACAAAAGTAATAGAGAAATACCCCACAGACCAGTTCCCTAAATCTCAGCTCAGAGTTGTCGCTGATAAAAYGTGAGTTTCAGACTGAGGAAAGCAGACTGTTCTCTAGATGCTGTTTAGTGATGTTATAATCATTTATTTCTGCAGAAGTGCTAGAAATGTGAAACAAAGCACATCCTTCTCTAAAGAACAGTTGAAAGAAGGTTCCATACACAGAAATGCTCTGGGTTTGGGGATCTCAAACACAGGCAAGTGTAAGAGAATTCACAGTACAGACAGCAGCACGTGCTGCTTCCCATTAGCTCAATTTCAGTCTTCAAGGTCCTAGGAAGGACTCACCAACACCATCTCCTCCAAAGAAACTCAAACAGCCCAGTACAGATAGCATTTCTTGCAGTAGTTAAACAAAGGTATGTACAAGACAGAAGCAATTTACAGCTCTCAACACATCTTCAACAAAACAATCAATGGCATGATTGGATCAACAGATAAAAAAATCTGTTCTTTGAAGTTAAAAGGCAAGCCAAGATGTTACCAGACACAAATGTAGGTCCTTCAACTAACAAAGAACAACTCAAACCAAAAAGAATACTATCTAGCAACTAATGTAATTATTGAAGTAGTCTGTTAAACCAGCATAGAGAGGAGCTTTCCTAGTCAATCAATAACAGTGGGCTAGATGAACTAGGAAAGAAATGAGAGTATTGATACAACAGCAGCACCCTGCMCCCATGCATTATGAAGCATGAGGTACTTAACATATGTATTCTATCTTAAAACAGATCAGATTTTTACTTGGAAGGTGAGTTTGTAATAATTCAACCTTGAAGAAATGTTAAAGATTGTTGTTCTCACCCATGCTACTTCCTATAAACTCAGGTGTATTATGAAATCTTGGCTGCACRATGCTATCTAATATAGGAAGTTCTGTATTTCTCCAACAAGTTAAAGGGCCAGCTTGCAGCTGGAAGGGCCACTTTCCTTTCAACTGATCTGTATCTCATCTCCATCTCTGCAGTAGTATTCCCACTTTGCCTGCATATTAACAGAAGTGTGAACTAGTTTTGAGGTACCTCCTGAAGTAGCCTGGTGTCCTGAAATGAAATTCTCTTCCTCTGTTAACCTCATTTTGAAAATCTACACACCTCCAGGTTAACTAAGAAGAATTCAAATGTGTTGACACCTCTCACAAATGCTTAGCATTTCTGGGCAGAAGTGCAAAATCAAGTCAACTGCTTAGATGGAAACCCTTGCATTTGGTGTCAAGATTCCTGTGTCTCTTCCCCTTCCTTCCTAACCAAGATGACAAATTGCAGTCTAAGAGACACGTTTAGCATCTCACTAGCATTATGGGTGCATAAGTTTGCAGGTTTCTTACCACTTGATTTGAAGTTCCCGCAGTTCACACATTCCAATAGAAAGCTGGACAGGTATTCCACATGGGGAAAAAAAAAAAAGCTAGGAAAGAGTCCGTRAGTCCTTAGAGACCTCAGTTCAGGAAACACATTCAGGATGTCCACAGGATCCAGATCCTCATTAAATCTAACAGAGAACGGACTGCAAGGGTAACTGAATGGTTATAGTTCAGCCACATCTATAGAAGAGCAAGAGATGGAATTCAGCTGTGTCCCTGCCAGAACTAGAAAAGTGCTTGGCTGGAGCTTTTCAGAGCAAAGCTCCTGTTTCTGAAGCCATGCAGCACTGAAGATATGAGACATTTGGACTTGGGTCTTGGCATGGCAGTAGCACCTATCTATTGCTCAGACTTTAGCCATCTAAATTTCAAAATACAAAAGACATCAGGACTGCAGATAAATCTTCTGGCATATCTCCTATCTATGCATGGGCAGCTTGCTGTTAGCGTGCCTTGGGGTRGAGACACATAAGAAGGAAGAGAAGGGATGGAAGGGAAAAGATGAGATTAAAGAATCAGTGAGTCCAGCACAAGACAGTTAATAATGTTCAGCAACTTTCACACTACTTCARTTTCAATCATTGACTTTATGTTTTCAGCTGACAGAAAACCCTTTTCTTACATCTTGGAGCCACAGTGTCTGTCACATGTTGGCAGTTGCCTCTGGAAGACCAAGTTAGAAGCCATCAGACTGAGTGAATTCACTGAGTAGATTTTAGGAAATAAAGCATAAGGACTTTTACAGAGTTGGTTTGTTAACTTTAGGTTGTGGAAATATAACCCTGAAGTACAGAAACTTTTCAATAAGGCAAAATAGCAATTTTTGTTGAGCTCTTAAGAAATTCTTTCTGGAAGAAAATACAAAATGTAACTGAAAAAAAAGGAAAAAMACAATCTCTGCCACTAACCTCTGCTACAAATACCAACTTCTAGAACTTGTCTTGCAAAACGAAGATCAAAATTTAAAAAATAGACTGACATACTTTATTGTCCAGAATTAATTTGAAGTTTTAACATGAAAATACTCATTTCTGCATGCACTCTGCATCCTGCRCAACACAGAACACCAAACTACCAAAACTAGCCACGTTTTGTTTATGACTGCCTCCCTTCTGATAAAAAGTATACTTTACATAATTTGTGAATCAAGTTGCATTTGCTTCGTATACATACACRTTAAAAATAAAATGGAAAATGGCAGAAAAGGGAAAAAGGATTGAAAATCCCAGCAGCCTAATTAACCTCTAGCTTGAATACTCCAGTTAGGTAGCTAAAAAAATACTAAGTAACATGAAACTAAGCACTGGTATATTAAAACTYGCAGAATCTGATTTACATATCTAAGATGTAAAAGGGACAAGGGGAAGCTGCAAGGCCACAGCTTCTCTCCCTGCTAAAAAATTCAAACTTCAGCAAATGCTTGATGCAATCCTTGCTCAGCAAACACTTCAACCTACCATCTTAAACTGCCCTTTAGCTGCCAGGACAAAACTGGTGAATAGTGAGTGAAGCTCTCTGTATTTGCCATGGCAGATCACTGCTAACCATGCATGTGAAGGAAGGAACAGMCATGCTGTGTGGGGTGCCACAAACCTGCCAAATGAGTAGGTAGAGTCRGGGTTGATTCCCATGAATGAATCTGAGAAACTCACCTTGAATGGGGGCACCAYCATTACTAAAATTTTACACAAAACATGCACAAATGCAACTTACAGCATTGTGTGATCTTCTGGATGTTGGAAGTGATGCGTTGGGCTAGTTGATTAGGATCCCCAAAACCTGGTCCGTACGACATGGCTGAAGAGATCTGCTGTCGCGGTCATCCACAACAGGAAAATGACAGACAGACTCTACCAACAGAAAACAATAGTTATGTTTTGGTCATTGGTTTATAAAGGCCTTCATCTCCTAAAGAATACATGGGAGAAGATTAAAGAAAACTCCATASACTGATATTTATCCTCTCCGAATGCACTGTACTTCAAAGACAGAGCTTATCCTTTGTCAAACTTCTTATGTATTTTCCCCACTGTAATGAAAGAAAGAGTGCAATTTTCATTTGTTGCTATTCCAGAAAAAAAAAAGCTGTATGTTAAATCTGAAAATGGCAAACCCTCTTAAGAATTGCGTCCCAAACCAATTATATTGTTATTTACATASCATATATCACCCATCCCACCACTACAACCCAGCATAAGTAACCACTGGAAAAAAAACCTCAGCAGATATCACACAAGATATCAGAAAAAAGGCAGCACCCAGTTTCCTCTAAACACCAATCCTTTGTATCAACTTCAGTTTTCRTTTAACCCAGTGTCACCTAAGTTCTATGAATTAGCACTTTATSCTGTTTCAGCTGCCATGTTTGTCAATTTGAATTCATTTTTCAAAAACTTGGGTGTTCAAACACATTTTTAGGGGTGTTTTCCATCCATACAGATCAGTGCTCATATCCTAAATCGAAATTAACAAGCCATAGATTACAATACCTGTGCAAATCAAAATTGGCAGTTCTACAGTGAGAATGCAGAATAATCAAGCACATATACATCCAACACAATCCCACAATTTCAATCCAGGCTGTGTTCTCCTGCACATCACCTCCACAGGTTGAACATTTTAACTTCACCACTGCCCTGCATTTCCACTGTTCAACCCAAACTATGTGCCTTCCAAACAATGTCCTTTTTTCCTGGCCTGTCAGCTTCTGGTTAAGAGACACTGCTAAAACTCAGTTTCAGGTATAGAGAAAAKAAAGCACATTTACTGTTTGAAAAGAAGGAAATGAGAAGGCAAACTGATTTGTCAAGTACGACAGCAGCTGTGCGGCAATTTGCAAAGTCCTTACAAACTTCTTTTTAAATACAAAAAATTAACAGTCCTTCCTGCCAAATATTTCCTTTRGAAATGCCTGTATTAATACAGACAGCAGTAGCCTGGCTGTTTTAAAACATCACTGGTTTCATATCACTGTAATATGAAATGATCTCTAGGGAACCAAGACACTGGTCCTGACATTGTACATCMCACCAGAGCTTCACCAGGGCTGTAACTACAGGGGTCAGGTCCCACCCCTGCTGCCCTGCAGGTGGCATCACCTGTGCCCCATGAGAAACCTGCTGYTACTGTGAAGACAAATCCTCCAYGATTTTTAACTGGCTGCTTCACTAYGATCCCAAACTCTGCTTGGGGCTTCCAGGCGCTTACGTATCCCCTTGTAATGAACAACCTGACTGCAGATGAGGCAACAGGGAGTGTATTTRCACTCTTCTACTGGCTGCACTATTGCTGAGAGTCATGATAGCTGTCTGCAGTGTTGTTTCCTGTCTTAGTCTGCACCACATGCAGATTCAAGTTATTTTGACTRAAGTCTGGAGTCAGTCAGCCAGCCAGCTTAAATCCCACTTATCTGGGCCAAGGCTGGCATTACAACCCTTGATCTTTTTGGAAACTCCAGGCAACACTGCACCGAATTTGTATTGTAAGACCAAATCCACACAAACTTTAGAGCAAATAAATGGCTCTAGACCTTGGTRTATTGACTAAGTAAGGAAATCTACCAATTCAGTACAATACAATCATAAACATAAAATCCAAAGAAACCTAAAARCTAAGTTTGAAAAAGATTTCTCAGAACTGCTGGTAGGTTTTTTAAAAAGTTATGACTATTTCTAGATACCTTAGTAGCATGCTAACTACAATGCTACTAACTAAAAAAAATTTTAGTTAAATATTACAGTTAATGTTAAAAGTTAAACATGTGTTTAATGGTAATGTTACAATGCCGCTGCTAAGGAGAAGAGATTGCAAAAGACCAAGCCACCTTGTGTAGAATTAACTGAAACAGTATTTCATTATTGGGTTTTCTTCTTTAKTATTTGTATTCACCAAACAGCTGCCTGTAACACTGTTCTCAGGAATACCTTTACAATCAAGAGATATACACTGAATATTTCACCCCAGTCTTGACAAAAGCAGTTACTGCTTTTCTTTGTCTTGCAAATTTCTACAGCTAACTGTAAGCATCTTTAAAGAAGTTACACTCCACTACACTGACAAAAGTATAGATTGCTCAATACATAAGACTTAAAAATTTTTCAACTTTCTACTACAGCCAAACATGACAGCGAGATGTTCACATAATAGACTGAAAAATCCACAGGATATAGTTCAGCTTTTCATCTGCACATGTAGATCTCTCTAATTGTTGACACAACTCTTTTTATCAACTCACATACTCAAGAATAGAGATCTGCAGTAAATTTGTAAGAGAGCCATATAAATTCACAGCTGGTTTACTCCATGCACATTCTCCCACTAACAGAGCTATTCCTTAGTATTTCAGTAATACGGGTTGGTGACAGAGTAACTGGTCTGGGGAACAGACAGAAAGAGAGGTAAGAGGACAGCTACCAGCTGTCATCACCTCCCAATCTTCACACTTTCTCCCTCTAGTTCTCACAGTAACACGGGCATCTGAACCAGAAGAACACCCTACTTCCACTCACAAACCCTTCACTTGTTAGTGCTGAGTTACTSAAACTCCTCTGAAAATACAGATAAGCTGAGCCCTTGGAAAGTCAACTGCTAATGACCTATACAAGGTCAAGGTTTCAGCCACCAGGAAACAAAACAGGCATGCACCAAGCACTTCCTTACATCCAGTGTGATAGGAGCATTCATCAAGACACTGAATTTCCATAAAAATTACCCCTTTTCACTTTCACAGCATGTGACTACTCAGTCCTGACGTATTTTGGTATGACTGGCTGCACAACTTACAAAACAGGGAAGTTAAAAGCCTGCTGCAGTTGCAGGAAGTACACTTTGCCTTCAAACTGGAATACAGCTGCACTTGTGGTAGTCTTCAGTTCCTCTAAAAGTTTCAGTGTGTTTCTGATTGCATGTTTTATCTTCTGCTCAACATCTTTGCCTCTGAATGGGAATATACCTAGTGCCAATTCAGCTTGTCAAGTTATTGGAGAAAGTCCAAGGAGCTGAGTCTACAGGCATAAGTGAAATGAAAAATCAGAACATTTTAATAACACTAACTGAAGCAGGACCTCACTGTACAATTGAGGTATAAAGAATTCAAAGGACTGAATATATTTTTAACGATTTCTACATTAACTAGTTCCTATATCACATGGTCACTCCATACCAAAACAAAAAAATGAACCTTAGTACCAACATATTTTCTAGGAATTTGTCAGGCATAAGAAAAAAATCCATTTTTCCATCAGCTCTGAAYGTAGAGACAAGAAAGCCCATGTCAGAGCAGCTCCCCAATATCATTCCTGAAAGCTCCATCAGGACAAAAGGTGACAAGCACTGCCCAAGTCAGATTTCACAGCAGTCACATGASTATTTTGCAGACTCCAGTCAGTTAATAAGCACCTAATCTATTTTGAATTTTCTCAATTAGATATTTGAAGAATCCTCTTTCTCCTAGAAATCTAGCCCAGATACATTAGGATAAGAACCCTTAAGCAGTAGTTTTAYTGTTTGAGCAATATTATAGCATTAGGACCTAGAAATGTTTACATGGACCCTTAACTTTCAGAAAGTAAAAAGTACATACTGCATTCCATAGAAACTTGAACATTTAAATCTGATCTGAATTTAAATCTGATTTTATGCCTTTAAGTACCCAGAAACAAGTCATGGGGCTTTCCTTACGGAATTTTTTTTTCCTAAATAAAGGTCACAGTAACAAAGCTTTTCCTAAACAATATGTGGCTTCCTTTATAAACTACCCCTCCCTCAAAAAAGAAGTAAAATATTCTTCAAGCAGGCTGAAAACACAAACTAAAGTGATGAACTGCTGAAAAACTTGGGGGAAAATTTCAGCAAGTCACAATGTTAGCTTCAGAAAAGGACCTCCTGCTACAGCACCTGAAGGATAACTTCATAACTGACTCATAGCAACTGATGTAGTAGGATACAAGTGAGCATTAAATCTGTCATTATTTTTGCTAGGGGAGGAGGGAAGTTTAATTTTTTCCTGGACTTATATCTTTTTTCCTTTATACTTAAGCTAAAATATTTAGCGCTGAAACTATATTTCCCACTTTTGGCTTTTACAGATCCTAATGTGCTGAAATCCTGGTCCACAGGCAGGTTGTAGGCCCCCATAATAAAAACCAGCTGTGGAGCATAACAAATGTGCAAATGAAGTAGCAGTAAAATTAAATTCTTCTTGCCTTTTTATAAGAAAAGTTTTCATATTTTTTTCCCTCTAGTTTCAGGTAGAAGTCAAAGCAAAGTTTATTTAAAACTGCATCRCTAACAGAAGAGATGTCAAAAGGCAACTTCCTACCTACTCTGCACAATTCCCTCAGCCTTGCTATGTTAATGATGCTGAAATCTACCAAAACCAAGTTTACATCCTCTAATAGCTCTATGTTTGGGGTTTTTTTTAAATACTTATTGGATTGTGCCACTGGTCAGTGTTTTAGTCATTTTTCCTAAAAATTATTCTGTTGAACAAAGATGCAATTTAARGCAGTGACATTTAAACTGCTCAGCATGAAAAACTAAGTTACAGAAGCCTGAAATTGTATTARGCCTAATGCATCACCAATGCTTAGCATATATGGATAAAAAAATTAACATGCTTATAATTGTCTGATTCATCCACACTGATATTTACGAACAATGTGAAGGAAGCACATAGTTTTCATAAGCCTAAGAGAACATATTAGTGCTTGGCAAAATGCCTTAAGTAAGAGAATTATGTTTCTTAGGAGCACAATAGGCATTTAAAGGCCTTACGATGAAGCATGGAACAGGAAAATGAACACTGSGGACTGGAACTATGGGGGAAGAGAGGGAATGGGAAGAYTGGAAAYGGACCTGAGATGACCACTTCAAAGWGCCTGGTTTCTTGTGCAGCTGGTAGGCAAACAACATCTCATGGGAAAAAGAAAATGAATGAGATGTCTGATCTATCTGATGTGCTGTTTGTTCTCACCCAATTCTCCCTCATTGCTCACACTGAACCAAGTGCTCAGATCAAGCACATTGGGGGAGAAGTTACCTTTCCACGGAATCTGACTGCGACGCACGGCACATCTCTCTGAGGCCTACCAGGGTGCTACATATAGCTCATGGTCTCTTTTCTCCCCTCTCAAGAGTTTCACTTCAGTGTAAGCCACCRATATGCTACCTCATATTCTTTCCAAGACTACAAAAGGCATCTTCATGAAGCAAACACAGACACAGGTTATAACAATGCCACCACTTTCTTCCAAYTTTGACATGTCTTAACTTTTTTTGGTTCCCTTTTCCTTCTTTTCAATGAAGAGCAATTTCACAATCCCCAGGTTCCAAGCAAAAGGGCTTCGCTGCCGGCAAATCCCAAGCCTGTACAATGACCGTCAGCAGGGCTCCACTAGCCCTGCTGGCACAGCCCTCTGCCTTTGAACGGCGCGTGGAGGGGATCACAGCACAGGAGCACAYTGCTTCTGGCCAAGTRTCCYGAGATTTTATCACTGGSTTTCTTCAGTTAGGATGYAGTGCCCTGCACTGCATGCAAAGCRGAGTGAMCCCTTCCACCGAACTGCTGAGTTAGAAGAAGCGCCCTTTCCTGATGCAGCGGCGAGTGATTCACCAGGAAAACAGCGATAACGCCGGCCGGCGCCAGGCCCGGGCTCACTATTTACATCGGCCACTTTTATAATGTACCTCTTCCGCTGCCATGCTCGCCTCGGAGCATTTCCACGAGGCGGGGGTGCYCGTCCTACCCTACAGTTCCACACCAGCTGCTGTAAATCACCCGCTGTAGGCCCCAACCCTCCCCCGAGAGCATCGCCAAGCCCCAARCCCTGTTACCGTGGATGTGACAGGGAAGGGTGCGGGGAAAGGAGCTGGTGCTGACACGACCGCTCCAACCCCGCGCTCCCCTCGGGGCCCCGGCCCCGCCAACCCCGCCTCGCCCACAGCCGCTCCGCTCACCCCACGGCCGGGCACGGGGGTGCGGCCCCGGCTCCAGCCCCAGCGAGGCCCTTCCCGCCGCCTCCGACGGGCTCCCCGCGCCTGACAGCCCCTTTCCCGGCTGGCCGGACACCGCCCCTATCCCCCCCGGGCCGTGGCAAGCACCACCCCCGGCACCCCCGCGGAGCTCCCGCAGCTCTTACCCCGGCGAACCCGCTCCCAGGGGTGCGGCGGGGGGCGGTGGCGGTGAGGGGCGGGCCCGGCCGGGGCCTGCCCGCCYGCCGTCACGGGGGAGGTGCGGCCTCGCCCGGGCGGCTGCGAGAACGGGGCCGGGCAGTCCCTGACGGGCGGCCCCGCCCAGGCCTGCGAGAGTGCTGTGCTGCTGACGGGCCTCGGGGGCTGCCGAGGGGAACGGGGCAACTTCGGCAAGCCGCAGCCTTATGCGAATGCAAAAAGCGAGAGTGAAGGGTGGGGACAGTGTCGTTTAGGGAAAAGATGCTGTTGCATCAGGAAGCAAGGGGAAAACATGGACAAGGATGCTATATTACAGTGAAAAATACGACGTTACTGTCTTGTTAGCCTGTTTTGCCAGGCCGGGCTCCAGCTTGGGCCATTTCTTTAAAGGAGAATGGATWATTCAAAGAGAGTGAGTGGGAAATTTTAGATCTCTTTAAAGGTGCCTTTGACTGTAGAGATACACAATATACAGCTGGGAGAGGCGGCAAGCGGTGCCAGGAGCACCAAAAATGAAGGATACATTCCCACAGCTGCCGCTGCCGGGCTCGGGAGGACAAGGAGGACGCTGTCGCCACAGCACCAGGGCTCCTCCCGGCCCAGCTACCTGAGAAGTGACAGCTGAGCCTCCAGGCTGCCTGCACAGCATTTGACGCATTTCTGCCTCTCCACTTCTTCAAAGGGACAATGACAGGGCCAAACACTTCCCAGAGTCCCGGGGCTGAGCTGCTCCGCCTGCAGGATAGCCCCCTGCGCATTAAATAGCACAGAGCAAACATCCMGCAGCACCCAATTGCTGGGAATGCYGCSTCCCCCTCACAGCCCMGCCTCGCCTGAGGAAGAGCTGCWGGAACTGGGATGCCCACGTTTAATTCTGCTTCGTCATAATCTTGGTCGTTGAAAAAGCTAAAGCAGTGGAAAACTTGCTAGGCATCCTAACCCTATAATAACAGAGAAGTCTAATGAACTGCAAACACAATGGAGTGTTAAGTTAAATGCCAGAAAAAGGCAATACTATCCTTTACCTTACATGAGTGGTTTTTCCTGAGTCTCAAAGCATGCTGAAAGGAGAGAACATAGACTCGTATTCCTGCATAGAGTTCTTATGTTAATTAATGGTCGGAAGTGTCATTTTATCACTTTCACAGATTGAAGTTACTAAGGAAAAAAGCCATTCTGATATGTCTTTTTGCTGCAGGAATGCTGTATTCATAGGCAATCTATTTTTASCAGGCTATTTTTATTAGTGATGATTTTATCATTGCTACATGTGCAGGTGTTTCCCCCATGATCCCACTAGATGGTGCACTAATGAGAGCATAATGCATACCCCTTCTAAATTAAGGGCTTGTCTTGATTATTTTCTGTCATATAAACTCCATTAAATGACCAAGTCACGCTTGCTTTATAAAACTTCAGCAGAGATCACTGTCAATTTTCCTSCAGAAAACAGYACATCTTTCACTATATGATTTCAAAAATKTATTTCCCCTTAAAAATGTAATCCTTCATCAGTGAAAACACTTTTCCTGCAGATCACTGTATGGATACTTTTTTTTATGCTTAGAGGCAAGACCCAATCATAGCTGATCAATGCTCATTCTCATTCTACAGAAACAAGGTATCCAAATGCTTTCCTAGTGAAGCTGTTTGCTTATGAAGGAAATCCTGMTGTTATCTCACTTATCATAAGCATCCACTTTTTACTGTTAAATAACTCAGCCATTAAACTAACCAGTTGAAGAATAATATAAAAGCCTGTGAGGGGAAAATGGATTATAAAATAAGCTCTTCAATGAAATGTCTATACTACAAAAATACCTAAATAAATTTTGTAATAGAATCATAAAATAATTTTGAATGTGCAGTTACTAGACTATTGATCATATTTATTGATCAGAACTGCTAAGAGCATGGCATGCCCTCAGAATATTTTTTAAACTCCTATAGAAAAGCCATTGATTTGGAGAACATGCGCTCTCTTACCTTTTTATTTAAAACAGGAAGATTCCATTAGTTTCCTATTCTAGCAATGGTGCACAGATAGGAATTGTAAAGAAGCCATATCTAAGTGCTATCAGAGATGCTGATGCAGTTGTGCCTCTAAATGCATTTCTTTGGCTCCTCTCTAGAGCTCTCGCACCACATAAAACCTGGGGATTAAGAACCATCATTCCTGTTTCTTGTGGAACATAATCAGATTTCAAATGACTGRATTAAATGGGGAAAGTACTGGGCAAAGAAAAGGGGAAACATTTAGCCCCTGCTATGCACAGTCACTGCTTACCATGGAGGATGCTCTGGATATTTACTAACCAAAGGTCAGAATGTTTGCCATTTATATTCTTGTCATGTGTGTAAAATTGAAATGAAATGATGTTGTGTTTGGGGATCCATGCCCACTATGGTGCATGAGATGGAATTTAAGCCACACCAACATACTGTGACTTTGAAAAAGCACACCTTCCTCCTAGCCCAGTATCCAAATCAGGACCCACCTTCCTGACTGTATTTCCWCCTCCCACCTCCTGCTCCTGCCCTGGCCCCTAATGAGCAGACACACAGGCCCAGCAGCGTGGGTGGCACAAGCTCCAGGGCCGGTAGTGACACAGAAATGAAGCACTCATTTCCCTGCAGCTCCCTGGGCCAGCACGATGCATGATGAAATGAAGGGGAGCAGCCCAGCCCTGGCCTCAGGTTCCTGAGGAGTGTCCTCTTTCCAAGGCATGAGCRGTGCGTAAGTGGTGCGCAATTGACTGCATGGGCCAATTCCATTCTCTGCTGTCACATCTCACTTGCACACCTCTAGCTTCACACAGGAAGAGAAATGTTTTCAGTATTTGGCAGAGTCTGGCAGAGCTTCCCAGACAGCTATTACTGCATTCCACCATCAGCAAGAATTCCTGCTATTATCGTTGTCATCTCTRTTTGCTAATTTAATCAAAATATACAATCCAGAACCTGAATGAGATTAGGTTCCTATTATACCCAGTCCTGTGTGTAATTATGATGGATGATGGCTTCCAGCTTGAACAAATTTATGAGTTAATTATATTGCAGAATGACCTGCAAAACATCTTTAATAA
>CADDXX010000081.1:175535-193796 GCA_902810485.1 Alauda arvensis
AACCACCAAAAAATTGACCATTTGCAATGCTATTTAAGCTGGCACTTAGACCATTACTTGCTCTCCAGAAACAGTAATTGACCTAGTAGCATATGTTTTAAATAAACAATTCTATTTCCAATATTGATAATGCTTCCTAAAAAAACCCGAAAAATTTCACCAGCAACTTATTTTCAAATCTTTTTTTGCCTAACAGTTTAATTTTCAAAGACATGTTATACTTTCATCTGCAGCAGTGAAATGAGCTGACATTATTTCAAAGCCCAATGTTTAATTAARTAGTACCTGAAAATACATAATTTCTGACTTCAGACAAACCATGTTGAAATAATAAACATTTATAAAAGGCATAAAATGAAACAGCATTACTTTGTTCAGATATAGAAATACAAACTTACAGAAGAGAAATTATTAAAAATAAAAGAATCTATGGGACTGCAAGTTCAGCAACTAGCTCTGATAGAATCCAATAAGTCTTCACTTGGAAAATGAGGTTATTGTTAAGCAATCATTATTCATTATTTTACAGCTCATCATGATCTTTGTCCTCCTGTTCATTTWCAATTCATAATTACCTTAATTGCTTTCTGGAACCATGCAAAATAAAGGAAACTCACACAAAGGGATTCTGTCTAGGTAACCCAAACAGACATCAAAGGTAAGGGGACACGGGGCAGAGCTATAAAGGTGAGGAAAGTGTTGTTTAATGATATTTCCAGAATGCAATGTCAGAAAATCGGGAAATCTTGGCTACTTCCAGAATTTTAGCAGTATTTCCTCCTCACTTACCTGCTCTGCCATTGCTACTGTATGCATCAGTACTCTGGGTTCTGCTTTTCACTTTCTCCATCATTCCAGCCCGCAGCTTAGCCAAAAAGGAGATCTAGCAACAATCACAAGATAATATGCCACAATTCTCACATATCAGCATAGATGGTGGTCACCCACTGAGGAACTAAAGCTCATCCACGTCCACAGAAGAAGCCGGTAAAAGTGGATTATGCAAATGGACTAAAAAAAAAAATAGTGACTAATTAACTGCATTCATTGCATATACCCTCTGAAATCTGTTGAGGACTGGAAGAAAATATCTCAAAAACCAATTACAGCTTCATGGACATTCCCTTTCTCTATAGCCTTGGCTGCAGTGAGTTCAGAGCAAAAGGGGTCCATGTAAGTTAAAAAAGGCGTCCATGTAAGTTAAAAAAGTGTCAATGTTATTAAGCTGATCCTAGGACATGACTCAGTTTGAGGCTTGCAGATTCCTGCCCAGCTAAATGCCAAAAGGTATGTGCCTTGCTTAAACCTGATGCCCTACAGAAGCATCTAGTGCCATTTTAGATGCCCAGATGTGTCTCACCTGGCTCTCATCTACTGTGTAGGTATCTCAGGTTCCCTATTACACCTTAGGTGGCATTTGGCAAATGTTTCACGTTTTCTGAATAGCCACTGACCACTACAGCRGGAACTTAAACAGCCATTCCAACTGTAGCTATAATCAGGACTTAGACACATACCAGAATTATAAATACCTACTTGTAAATTCAAGAATCTTAAACTCAAAACTCATCCCACAGTCTAGGTCTTCCAAYGTGTACCACAGCTCTTTCCTGTGTATTTCTGTGATTATTTTGCACCAGAACTTTTATAAGAATTCAATTCTGCCCTTCACTTTTGCCTCATCCTGTGGGTTTGGTAACCTTGTTATAGAAAATCTGCAACTAYTTGCAGTATGGGATGGGTTTTTACCTTCTGCTACAGCATGAAAAACAGAGCAACAGTAGAAACAGCTTTGGCTTCTGTTCCAAGAAACAATGAGTATTTGTGGGAGACCAGAGTATCMCTCTGGGTCTCCTGGATGGGCAGCAACCAGGACGGGGGGCTGGTCCYCCTCGGCCTGTGTCAGGCACAGTGGTGGCTTTGATCTGACCCCGTGGAAAAGGCTGCCAGAGCTATTGGAGGCTTTGGAGGTCATGAAGGTTTGATTGRTGTGATTTTTGTTTTATCACTGGGTGAGAAAGTAGRGTGTTTAGRTTTTGCTGTATAGATATAWTGGGGCCAAGATGGAGGCAGATCAATGTGATAAAARCACATTTTCCTGTCTTTCTTTTCCTCTTCCTCTTTGCAAAGGGTGATAGTTTTTTAGGATTGGGTGAAGGTGCAATTTCACTGCATGACATAAATTTTAGTTATTGGAGTTTAGAGAAAAACAATGTTAACATAGTTTAGAGTATAAAAACCCAGATGCTGTTCTGGGTGGGGGAGAATTCAYTTTTCCAGCTGCTTGTGAACACCACGCTGGTCTGACTGAACCTAGAGATAAGMTTTCTAAAATAAGCATCTTYAGACCGCAACCCGARCRCTCTCCGATTCCTTCTTCCAAGCACGGGCAGTGAGAAAACAGCCGTTCACCACMRTCCRGSRTTAATCTCAGAAGAGATATCCCRGCAAGTATTAACCTAGCAAAATGAGGGGACATCAGACACTGGGAGAATGAAGTAAGATTGACTTACACACCAACTCCAAGCACAAGGCTTCCTATAAGTTGCAGTTTAAAACCACCAAAATATTATGATCACTCTGTATTCAGGAAATCCCAAAAATATCACATAAGCCCTCTTTCTTGTCCCCTTCCTCCAGATGTTTGCTCTAATTTCAAATGTTTTGAATACCAATAGTTTTTCTCTGACCGGAGTCTTAACCTCATGGACAAAACAAAAAAAGATTTAAATAAACAGATGTCAGAATGATTACATCATCTCAAAGTTGTAACTTACTTGTACTAGGAAAGGAAACTGCTCTTGACATTCAAAAAAAACAAGATAAAACAGAGGGGAAAGAGTTTTACCATTTATCTTATTGCACATATTAAAATATGTAGCAGCTACAACAATCACTGTATTGCACTGATGCCCTACAGAGTATCTACAGTGCCATTCCTTTTTCTAGTTCTTACACAAGTAGGTCCTGATTCAATTGCCTGTTGTGTGTTGTGAAAAACTTACCACTTTTCAACAGGCTGTCAGGCATCTGCTGGTATCTTGCTGTTAGCTGCATGCTTCCTACAGATGTTTTATTTCTTAGTGTTTCTTTCTAGTATTTTTCCCCTCTCTTCTCATCTGATTATGGAAGAGAAACCAGATCACAATTGAGAGAAGGGTCAAATAATGGCAATTTACATCTTTCTACTTTGGAACAAGAAGAGATTTTTATCACATATTAACTTATAATGTTAAGAATCCTATCACAAATTTTAAAATGCCCATCATACTGTTCCTGCTCTTTACCCTTCATTCTTTGGAAAAAATTGCTGGGTACAGTCTCTAGCTGAACCTTTGTTGAATGTGCTAGGCACCCCAGATATCCACAGGAAAACCCAAAAAATAGGATAAGTGAGCTATCTGGTATGGTTCAATCTGCAGTGTAGTCATGCATAGCCAATGTCTTTTTATTGAAAGTGCTGCACGTAGCCTCCAAGATCTAAATACCTCTAAGTAATCTCTGAATCTGAGTTCCTTAAAATAGAACAAGACAATTTCAGAAGATTATTGATTTTTCTAAAAGGGCCATCATCTGTGCCCCGTTGTTGTGAAATTTTTTCCTCACAGCTACCAAAAGAGCCAATCTGAGATCTTTAAATAGAATGTAACAGTTTGAGAAGGCTATGGGCTTACTAAAATGGCCTACACAGAGCTAGAACACTCATATCTCAACTCTTCCATCACGTGTATCACAGCCCATGGTGCTGGCTTTTGCTCTCCCTTAGTAGTGAGCAGTGACCACCTCTGAAGAAGYTGGCTGAGTGTTTTATCATTAATGCAGAGTGGTGGGAATGTCTGCAGAGTAAATAGTCTCTCAGTTCCTYTTGAGATCCTGCTAGGAGTATGCCACCCACCTCCCAGACAGGGCGTCTCCAGAGAATATGGAGTGTAATTCCTCATCATATTTCTTGCACAAATGTAAAGATTTGACCTTAAGCTTTGTAGCTGGAAAAGTCTAGTCTAAAGCACTTGCAACAAACTCCTCCACCTGCTGCATCCTCTTTCTATGGAACTTTTGTTTTTATGATTCCCTGCTTTTAGTTATATTGATCTGTTTTCTGTCTATTCAACTGCTCATGTAGGACACACCTGTATGATCAGCTTTAGAAGCAGTACCTCARTAATTTAATCGTCACAACTTAAACCATATTAAAAGTGAATATGGAGGAAAAAAAGAAATCATTGCCTTCTCCAACTGTCTTTGTCCAAATTAGTCAGCTGAAGAATTAGAGAAGGATTAAAAAAAGATACTTTCGTTCAGAAAGTCAATAAAAAGATTCAGATATTTTGTCACGTATCCTTGAAACTAGCAACTCATATTTACTTCACTTTAGGATTGTCTTCATACAAAAGAAAATGTGCTTTTTTCAACTTATTGATCTTGTTGTCCTTTATCTCTATTTTCATTTATGACAAATTTGCAGATATTAATCTCATAATGAAGTGAAAAATACCAAWGATTCATCATATTCAAAAGATTCTATTTCCATAATTTTTTCTGTCCAAACTCTTTTCTRATTGTGATCCCAAAATACAGTTTTTTTAGTGACTATTGTTGAACTAGAGAGATTGCAAAATATTGACAGAAAATGTCAAAATACACATAAAAAAAGAGTTGAATAGTTGAATGTGACAGTCTTTGGGTCAGTTRTTCCCTGCAGAAGAATTTATTAATAACAGGTGTTAAGCGTAATCCCTAAATGCRCAAAAGTTCTGCAGGTGCAACCAATACAGCCCTTTTCCAGAGTTCCCAATTCCCTTTGCTGTTGTTCGCAGTGGGCAAAACACAAGTCAGCTGGGAATAATCTAACCAAAACAAGCAAGGTGTTAGCAGGACTTATTAACTCACATTTCAGAAGACAAAATAGAAGAAAAAAATTCTTCTTTCTAAAAAAGAAACTTAGGCTATTTTAAGCTGATAAAAAGGAAAGAAGAGACGAAGGTAAAGGTAGTGTGCTTCACAGCACTGGCAGAACAAAATAAATGAAGAATTAATATACTGAAATACAAGCCACCAAGTAGTCCAGTCTGTGGAAAGCACCACATGGCCTTCAACCAMCTGGATATGGCCCATGCAAAGATGTCTTTTTACACTGAGCAATATTTTAGTGGTAGAAAGAGGGCTGAGGTGGCTGAACTGGCCTGGACAAGGGGTAGGATAGAGCAAGGCCAGTTGAAGCAGACTTCCCATTCCTCCATAATCTGCTGGTTCCAGGCACCTGCACAGCCCTGACCTGCAGCCAGACCACTGCTCCTAGGCTGTGCAGAAACCACTGGCTCCCTGCAATTTCCACCAAAGGAAGCAGAAACATCCAATGCAATTGCCTGCAATTCCTTCCTTGCTTGTCCAGTGGTGAGTCTGCAAGATTAGACAGACATTCTCTTCCACAGGCAATGTTCTGCTCCAYAGACTTTAAGCATAATTTTCAAACTCTGTAGAAACAAATTTTCTTCCTCCTGAGTGAACCATGTTGCACTGCTGGTCACATTGCTTGAATGAGATATTGATTTCTGCAGAATTGTCACAGAGAGAAATAAAAATCACTACCACTATTATTATGGGCTGATAAAAAAAAAAAAAAGATCAGCCCATAATATTAGAAAAGCCAAATGCACCAGAATGTCTTGCATCACCAAATAGGGTCATCTTCCTTCTGTACTCACACACTAAAATAGCAGCACCCAGCCATCACTTTAGTGCCCTGTCTGTGGGAAAGGGATGCAGTGCAGTAACCACTGGGGAGACAGAGCTGAAGCTTTGGCCATGCAACCTTTGACAAATAYGATAAGATTTTTMTTTATATTTAATTTATTCCCTTTTTGAAAATCTAGCCTTTAATTTCTCGGAGGAAATGTACACACCTTCCTAAGTGATAACTTATTTTCATAAGGAATGCAGTGTAGCACATAGAAAGGCAGGAATTTTTCCAAAAGTAGRCCATCATACCATAAATCAACCCACATTTAAAATAATTTAAGCTACAGAAYGAAAAATTACATTTATTAAAGCAGGTTGAGATTGGCTTACCATGTCTGCAGCCCTGTGAGTAGGTAAAGACGATGAGAGTACTTTCAGTTGGAAAAAGTTTTGACTCCATTCTCATCCCCTAGCTCATCTGGAAAGATTGGTATAACTAGGGTGTTAATTTACAGACAATGACATGTAAACAACTTCTTCCTGTCATTTAAGCCTCCACTAACTCATGGATACAATGGTTCTTCAGTGTCTTGGCCAYGCAACTTGTGACTGTGTATACRCAGCAGAGAATCTGGATAATGCATACTGTACATGTGCCAGTGTGCTGGATCACTTCTTAGAATCCAGCACAACATTTCTTAGGTTCTTGTATTATCTTGCTGTATCTAAGTCCACTCATAGGTTACCTGTTACTATATGTGACAKTAAATGCAAATACTGAAAAGATAAAGGAATCTATATAAATATTTGCAAAGTTTTCTGAAAGAAATTCCAGGAGTTGCTAATTCATTTATAAAAAATAGTGGAGCACACTGAAAATAGCAGTCTGAGTATTGCAACTGCAATGACTATTTTCTGGTTTTTTTAATCAAATGATAAAGCATAAATTACAGACCTGCAGGCAGAGCTGAAATAATCCATCCACAAGGTGTCATTGCACAAGTTCTTAGGTGCTGAGAAGTCAGTAAAAACATCAACTATTGGAGGAAGGTAGCCAACAACAACAATGAACCAACAACAGCAGCAAAAAAGCCAAACAAAAATTATACAAACCAGCTAGTATTTGACCCTGAGAAAACCAAGCTRAAGTGAACAAGAAAWAAAATGAARAGCKAAGAAAATTACTTCTTTCACAGGGATGGTGGKTTTGGTGATCTAAGGAAATGGGTGAAAGATGGTATAATTAGAGTCAAGAGAGAGAAATCCAACAGGAAGATGAGGYACCACACACAACTGCATCACAAGAAGTGCAGGGTTTGTAGGAGAGAGCCCAAAGTTACTGGCATGATTTATGGAGCTGGCTGTGCTATGGGCCATAGCATGACACTGGGGAAATGTCAGTGTTGACCATGGRGCAGACCAGAAACTTGTTGGGAGAGTGGATTTCTAAGAGATGATGGATGGAAACACCCACAGACGTATTTTCCACCATTTTGGACAGGATAGTTCCACACCTGTAGGTACACTGGGACAAAGCCCATGCTTTGCCTTTCTGAAATCTTAACAAAATGAGACCAGTACTACACCAGCTGTGAGCTCCAGAGCCTGGATGAAGTCATGATTTGGCAACTTGAGGTATTCAACAAAGTTTTGCAACACAGTCCCGAGGAAGAGAACCAGACTAAAAAATGACTTACACGTTGAAGAAAAAGATCTGTTGGGGGAAGTTTTATAGGGAAAAAGATGTCCTTTAGTACACAATCCCTTCTTTGACTCTTTTTTCTTCATCCTGCATTTTGGTGAATGTGGRTAATTAAAAATAAAAGTGAAAACATTCCTCCTTTCTTACAGAAAAAACCTGGAATGTTCTTGGTTTATGTACAGCTAAACAGATTCATGGCTGTCTTGAAAAACTGCACATCCTTTTTAATGYCASTGTTTGCTGTAATGCTTCATCAATGCTCTRTTGCTGCTGCAGCCATGAAGGCTGACAYACAACTGGTCTGGAAGAAAGATAATTTGATTTCGTTCTGTAAACAGAAGAATGAATAAATTACTGTAATATATTACTGTTAYAGCTCTATATGCCCTTTTATCAGGAATTTCTTGAAAGAGTTACTTTCATTTAYCTAATTTTCACTAGAGCTGGTTAAAATGTTGTAGGGTTTTTTGTTAAAAAATGTTGTAGCTGAAAAACGGATGCTATTAAGCACTAATTTACCTGAACTTATATGACTTCCTTGGCATATTTTAGTTTTGAGTAGAAAAATAATTGCCTGTAAACCAAAATTTTTTATTTAAATCTTGAAGAAATGATTTTGAAACTTTTAGCTAAATTCTAAATATTATTTAAGTGTTCTACAATAATAAGATGTAAGGGGCTTGCAAAAGTAAACCAATCTATTTCTCAAAGTTTTCAGACTGTTTTTTCAACTCAATGATTTAGCTTTTTTTTATTTCACCCCCTGTTTTAATACAAATTGCTGCTGACCCTTTTTGTTAAAGCTGCTTTTGCCTGCGGACTCCACAAGAGGGTAGGAAATCCTTCCTCAGTGTTTAGGCTGACAGAAAAGATTAAAAAAATAAAATAGAGTTTAATTATTCTGACYACAAACAGGCACTGCAGAAATACCTGCAAATTCCTGAGTTGCAAATCATTTGAGGGTAAAAACATAGTACTTTTTTGAATAAAAAAATCACTGCTTTTGAAGAGAACTCTGGCTGTTGCTGTTTGAGGCATTGCAAGAGGGAGGCTGAGTGCAAACTTCCTGGGTGGAATACTCTTAACCCCATATAGCTGTCCTGCATATTCAAACTGGGATGTACTAAAAAGGAAAAGGACCATGGAAGTACTGAGTCCCTTGCCTGGATGTGGAAGCTTGAACTTCCTCCTGAAACCAAAATTGACCTTCCTCTGAGGGCAACATCAATTCTTGCTGGAATCAAGAAATCCTAAACCTTTCTAGCTGATTCCCTGATGAGGAACAAGAACACTGTCTGGATTTGATAAAGACCAGAATTCATGCTAAAAGTGTCCACTCTGTAGTGTGGAAAAATAGATTAATGTACAATAATTCATACAATAATCTGTTGTTTCACAGGAAATATCCCTCAACTCCCTCCCAAAAAAACAGACACTTATGTTCTCCTGCACACCAGCAGGCATGGTCCACAGGAAAAAAAAAAAAAAATCCCTTTTATTCTGATGCACAAGGATTTGTGACAAGCAGTGGGGTGGTTTTTAGCATCAAGTTTAGCACCAGCATCAAGCTTAAACAGCAGGGACAACAGCATGGCATGCCACAAAGTCACTCACRAGCCAAATTACACCATCTGACAGATCTGCAAGAGCTCTTGGACAGAAGAACTCCTAAARACATACTGACAGGTTTCAAGTTGCTTAGTAAAACTAGCTAAGTAGATACATATTTAACATCCAAGGGTACACACTGAACACACAGATGGACACTGAAACATCAGACAGGTTCCCTGAAGATGTGCTACGACAAAAGTTGTCACTGTAGGAGGTGTATTGTACTAGGCTGACTCTAAATTATTTATGCTGCATGTTAATGAAGTAATTYAATCATTACTTAAATGTCTCCAATTGCATTGTGTGCCTCCACACTTACAAGAGCTTTCAGATGTACCTGAATTTGTATTTAGAGTCTTAKACCTCTAACATTAATGTAGCAAATTCTTGTGCAGCAAACAGAAGGGATTTAAACTCTGCAAAATAGTTGAGTACTGTGGAAAATACTTCTGGCAGCAAACATTGTGAAGACACTTAAAAAGGAACTGTAGTTGACTCTGAGACTGTCACAGCAGCCCTCTTGTTAGAGTGTAGAAATGAGCTGAGGCACCGACTTCTTGTTTATCACAGCATGAAAATGATCCTGGGTTTATTCCTCTTTACAGCTGAGGCATCCTGATTCCAACTATTCACTGTCTCTGGCTTCAGCAAGCTCCTACTGCAGGTTTCCCTTGGAGCCTCTGACTGCTGGTTATTTCCTGCTAAACTACGACTGTGTGGATTGGTTTGCAGATTCTGAATGCAGGCTTTTTCCTAGTTAGACTGTGACTGCAGGTTCCAACAACAGGCTCTAACTGCAGACCTAGATTGGCCCCCACTGCAATGATTCTCTCTCCTCAGGCTCCTTCTTCTTCCTGATGCTCTTATTCCTCTTCCTTACAGTTCCTCCTCCCTCATGATCCTCACCAGCCAATCCACTCCCTTTTATCACACTTATCTTCATTGAACATAGCTGTGAGTCATCAGGGGCAAGGCTGTATTGGCTAATTAACAGAGCTGTTACTTATCAAGGATGGGGTCACCTGTATTCACTTCTACATGAGACTAGCGTTATATTTAAATTTTTGTGATCCATCCTTTGACTCAYAGTCTCACTGCTGGGAGGATATCAGGGACCATATATAATTTGCTAACTTTCAATAAAAACCTGTAACAGACTAGTTTTAACACAAAGACAAATCTGGCATGCAAATTTCTCTCAAGAAGCCAGGCTGAGCTACATGCAGACAGTAGCTGGCGCAGCTGGCTGCAACACCATTTCTGCTGCAGAGAGTTTGCCTTCCCTGCCATTGCTGACACACTACAGGCCCCATGTATCACCCCCAAACACTGTGTATTTCACACAGCTCAGCTCCAAAAGGAGAATCAGAAAGTTCCGGGTGACATCTCAGATGTCACCCTGGCCACTAAGGTGTTGTGTGCAAGGTGTTGTGCACARAGGTTTCCCACTGCTTTCCCAGAGAGTTGGCGCCCAGGAATGCACCGCAGGAGCAAAACCAGATTAAGATGAGTTTAGAAAAACCTGGGGCAACAGCACAGGCTCTGAAAGGCAGGGCTAGGCTGTGATGGAGATCCAGTTTTCCAGAACTGGCTGCAACCAACCTGCTGCTCAGTTTTCTTGCTCTCCCTAAGCACTACTGTGGCTGCCCTTGTGTTTAATCCAGGGGTCTCCCTAGGCATGCATGGAGCAATAGTATGGGATACCATATTATYCACCTTGCAGGTGCCTAAAGACTTTATTGCATCCAGCTCTGCTCTGTTCCCTGGTCTACAGCCATGGATAAGATGAGGAAATTGGTTGGAAAATTCCGCTGCTTGAAATACGAGATGGATATGATTATGACCTGATTCCCAAAGGTATTGAGAATGAAGACTGCTGTTATGAATAAATACATTACCCCTCATGTTCCTGGTGACCTAAAGTTCTCAGGACAGGATCTCTTTACAAACTCAGAGCAATCAGTCAAATCCTTTGAGAAATTTGGAGAAAGCATAATCAATCCTTTATTTGACTTTCCTTTTGGAAGTGCAGTTCAATCAGCAGATTTAATTTTCACAAGTTTCCAAAATATTCCAAATCCTAACATGAGAATAGAAGGTAAAGTAAGTCAAGAGCATGAACTCCATAACTAAATGAAATGCAGTAATTCTGAGGCCAATTTTCTTTTTGTTTAAATAGGGAGCAACTACAACCAATTATTCTTCTGAAATAGTACATGAAATTAAGTAACTGGAAGCTATTTTAAAATTGATTGCAAATAATATTTAAAACAAAGCAATTGAAAGTTGAAAGAGTTAAGTTGAAAACTTAATTACCTCTTAAATCAACTAAATTACATGATAACATTCACTTCATTTTGTGTCTGGAGCATTTTGTAAAATGTGGTTCTTGTATTTTGTATACATCATAATAATACTAAATTTAAAGTGATAGAAGAAAAACATGCATAGACAAAGAAACCCCTAGAGTCACTTCAATCCATAGATGTTATATAGGATTTATATGCCTCTTATCAATACTTTTTCTATGGGAGAAATGTTATGTGAACTGGTATACCTGAGATTTCTTGACTTCTTCAGTTAATGAGCTACTCACCCAGATGCTCAAGAGCCACAAATCAGTTGCCAAACACCCACTTAGCAAATTATTTATGCTGCTAAACTCACCTGCTGTGCATCACAAAGTACCAGCAGTGAACACATCTGATGGAAATTGGTCATAAAATCTGTATAATAAGCAATATTCTTTTCTTTCCCTACATATACTTGTTTTCTACCAATATAATCCCACTGACTAAAAAGGTGTGGAGACAGTTTCGGGTTTATCTCCTGTAATAAACTGTGGTCCAGCTGCAGTAGTTATAAATGAATACACTCTTGAACAGTTTCAAGAGGCAAAAAATTGCCTTTTATATTTTCTGGGGAGAACCGGACCCATTTCTTCCACCTCTTTTCCTGAAACTTGTTTTGGACAAAGAGCAAATTTAGAAACAGAAAGAGACACTCTTCTTCACAGCAGTTTGGCCTACTTAAAATGAACATGGGAAGCAGCTCAGACCACTGATCTTTGTTTCCAATAAGTATTACCCTGGAATGAAGCAAATAAAAAAATTGTGTATCAAAAGATTAAAAACAGATATGGGCAGCCAGTTATATAGGCTCCCTATATCTCTTAATAATACCATGAATACCAATAATACCATAAATTCTTCAAGTAGATATTTTTCTGTTTTGCTATTGTCCTGAAAAACTGCAATGTGAGACAGATCCCCTCTGTAACCTGGCTTGAATTAATAAAAGATGGGGATTTATTTTTCTTAAATGACATTATACTAAATTCCCAGTAGATTTTGACCTAAACATGTGCATGAAATTTAGGAGTTTACGCTAACAGGAGATAAAGAAAGCCAAGTGTCTATATTCCCAACACCATTATTTTTGTTTGCTGTATTAATTCCTTTACCCTCATGTATAGGGGAGCTCTTTTGGTAACTTAAGGTAGACACAAGTCATGTTGTGCCTCATTATTTCCATGTTGGGCTTAAATACTGATTGATGAGAGTTAATTGATTATATATTTCTAATTGCTTTTATTCCTCTGGGCAAGCTTCACTAAACCAACAACAGCAAAAGACAAGCTCAAGTTTTCTCAAAGAATTGTCTTCTTCAGTTGGCAACTGAGGAAGTCCAAAGGGTATGAGATGCACTCTYTTTTCAGTGATCCCTCYCTAACTGACAGATAGCTTTTAGTCTGTATGCTATGAGCAGCCAGAGTTTAAGGAAATTGACTTTTCCTATACCTATKGGAAATAAGAAATTAAGACATCTAWGAGAAAGCTGTAGAGTTCYYACTAAGKTACTTGTGAATCCAGTCTCTTARGAAATTAATTTGTTTTACAAAGGCTGATGTGTAATTATTTCATAGAAAYATTTAAAGTGGCATCAGGAAGGTGAAAAGATCTTATTTAAAAACCTACAAATTASGAAATTAAATATACCTGGTTATGCAAGTAACATTGTGCAAGATTCAGTAAATATTATGGGAATTGAATTTCATAGAATCACAGAATAGTTGAGGTTGAAAGTGTTCATTCTGCCCCATCATCCAGATCATCAATGAAGATGTTGAACAGGATTGGCCCTAGCATTAACCCTTGGGGTACATCACTAGTTACTAGCCTTCAACTAAACTTCATGCCAATGATCAGCACTCTCTGGGCCTGACCAGTTTCCAATCCACTTCACTGTCTTCTCACCCAGCCCACTCTTTATTACCTTCTTTGTGGAAATCTTATGAGAGACAGGGTTGAAAGCCCTCCTGAAGACTAGGTAGATAATAACAACTGCTCTTCCTTTGTCTACCAGGTCAGTCTGGTATTAGTATTTCATAATAGAAAAATAAATGAACTTTAGTCTATGTTTAGTGAAAAAAAATTAGTCTTTAAGTGCTTACAGGTAGGCATAGTTTTTTTGAGAATTAAGTCTTTAAGCGCAGTGTGTGGAAGTAACACTGACAAAGACAATGAAGATGATCAGAAAATTTGCAGAWGTAGAAGAATTTAGTAGAACAGTGTGTCTTCTGTTTGACTGCATCCAGTGTTTTCTACCTTGCTGAATGCATACGAATGCATTGTAGAGGATGTCCTCTCTAATGATTTTGGCTGGGAAGGGGTTAATTTTCTTTATAGTAGTTTGTGTAGTGTTGTGTTTTGGATTTTTGATGAAAACAATGTTGATAACACACACACAGCCCCCACACAGCTAAGACTAAGCAGTGCTTATACAGTATGAAGGACTTCTCTTTGAATAGCCTGGGGGTGCACAACATTTTGGGAGGGGACATCTGACCCCAGTTGACCAGAGAGATACTCCACACCCTATGATGTGCTCAGCAATAAAAACCTTGGGGGAAGAAKGAGGAACTGGGGTGTTGGGAGTTACAGTGTTGTTTCTTTTTCCCAAGCAACCATCACACATGGTGSAGCCCTSCCTTCYTGGAAATGGCTGAAGATCTGCTTTGCAGATGGGAAGTAGTGATGAATTCCTTATTTTGCTTTACTTGCATGTATAGCTTTTGTTCTACYTATTAGACTGTCTTTATCTGTAATTTTTCTTACTTCAGGAGTGTGGCTCTGGTTTCTGTGGGTTTATGAGAATTAACTTTGCAGTAGGGTCCAGCCACTCTCTGCAGGGACATGCTCTATTTGAACTACAGTCTGTCCTGCAAGCAARTTGGGATCCTACTAGTTCACAAACTCCTCCTGCAACCAGAAAACAGTGCCTGAGGGATGCCACAACAAGCTAAGAAAAGAAAATTACCAACTGTAAACTCTGGTAGAGCTGGAATTGTCTGGAAACTCAGCAATATTTCCAGATTTTCAGGGAGATAAGGCTATAAGGAATAAAGGGAAAGAAACTACTTCATTGGCCTCCTGAAGGGACTTCATTAATGTGTTGATCTTACTAAATACACTATAAAATGGCTTGGATAGGGACCATTTGTCATAGAGGATCTATCTTTCCTTCAATCTAAACTACGACCAGATAAAAGGAGGAATCATCTGGCAGCATTTCTGAAATTGTYACTTCAAGTGAGATCAAAGTGTCCGAGTGATCATGCATTTTATTTCAGAAAGGAACACTGAGGGTGAGGATATTAAATTCAGCAGATTCACTGGAGATGAAGGAAGAAAGAGATTTATCAGAAAGAGATCTTTAAAATTTTTATCTTCCTTTATTTTTGTGAGTTTAATTATTCAAGGAGTCATATTGTCATTAGCAAGGATCCACAGTAGAAGTGCTKATGTGGTGTACATTTCATTGTTCCTTTTTATGTCATTTTTAGGGGGGCAAACTTTATAGGATGGCAATCAAACAGTAAAATACACATTCCTGATACTTTGCCCTRCTGAAATGTATCATCATTCAAATTTTAAGCTTTTCAGCAGGGAGTGCTTTACTGCTCTACGAAGTACAGAAAATAAAGACAAGATACAGATATGATGCACTTTTACCAGGAACAGGAATGGAGGACATACTGCTGAGTATAGCTTACTTTAGTACAGTCATCAATTTCTCTCCATGATCTCCTCTCAGATACTGATCTTTTCCTGCCCACTCCCAGTACTGTTCCTTCATAATCCAGCTGAGTTCAACCACAGGATTTCTTCACRATTCTCTATATGCTTTCCTCGAAAGCTCTTGCAGCATTTCCATTACACAAAATAACAATATGTCTAAGCTAAAAAATAAGTTCCCTAAGATGCAAAGTAGCAAATAATGTTTTACATCTAAACRTTCACTAGATAGGCATAATTTTCTGTTATTCTCAGGAGTAATGCAGCTTTTTTGCAATTTCTTTTCACTTCATATTTTTTCTTTTCTCTGATCTTGTTAAACGTGCTTTTGATCTCATTAGGTAGCAAAGCCTTCAAGTGACAAACTCATAAGTGACAAGTACTAGTTGAAATCAAAACAGAAAGTGCAGCTCAGCCTTTCTCTGCCTCACSTTCCCTCCATGGAGTGTGCTGGTATGGCTGGTTAATGGCCTGTTTTGAGCTCTGCACACACATGGAAAGGGAAGGAAAAAACTTAGAGAGCTTTGGGTTATTAGCCTAAGAAGCCAGGAAATCCGAAGGAAAAGGTTTTTCTGTTCTTTCTAGAGGAGAACACAAATATTGTAATATAAACCCAGCTTGTTCCAGAAATTAATCAGTTGTGTCAGAATATTTTTTTAAATTGTGAAGATCAGGGATGTAAACTGCTGTATGCTTTTAAAATGGAAGTCTTGCTTTTCTGTGAATCGAAAATAAATAGGCATAATCAAAACACCACACACAAAACCCAATCTGGAATGAAAGAATATGTAGAGGTAAAACACAATGGTTGCTTATCTGCTTGAACTACATTGGTAAATAGACAAATAAATAGGTGTTTTCTTCCTTCACAGCTCTTATATCTGTTTAGTTTTAGAGTTTAGCCTTTAGGCAAAATTTCAAAGCCATGAATCCAATCATTTAAAGCACATCAGTCTGAAAACAAATGAGTCCTGGAAGAGTCCTGTTGAAAAACTTTTCCAAACAGAATAATCTTCAATGCCCTGCGAAACCACATGTAAAAAAATGCATAAACCATTGGGTTAAGTGTAGAATTTAAATAGCCAAACCAAACCAAAGCATCAATGACATCAGGAGGTATCACGTAATTCATAAATGGATTGGTAGCTGTAAARAAGAAGAATGGAGTCCAGCAGATGAGAAACACTCCCATTATTATGCCCAAAGTYTTAGCAGCTTTCCTTTCTCTGCAGAATGAAATGTGGTGCTTCATTTCAAATTGCATCTTCTTTTTGCTAATGGCATGGATGGATCTTGCCTGCTTCTTGGCTACAGAGTATATTTTCCTATAGATGAACAGCATAACAAACCCAGGGATGAAAAAAGACACTACAGAGGCCACAATACCTGAAGTTTCACTAAAAATCAGAAAGCATCCTCCTGCACAGTGGACATGATTATAAATCTTCTCTGCCCCTCTCAAGTTTAGGTCTAGAAAGATCATCCCAAAAGCAAAAGCAGCAGGGACCATCCAGCTTATACACACCATGACCACGATGACAAAAGTATTTATCTTTGATTTGTACCTTAAAGGGTCACACACAGCATAGTAACGGTCGATGGATATGAAGGAAAGGTGGAAGATAGAGGCTGTGCTCAGCATAATGTCCGTGCTCGTGTGGATCTTGCAGAAGAACTCCCCAAAATACCAGCAGTGCTCAACAGAGCGCACCATRCTGCAAGGCATGATGAAGAATCCCAGCAGGAAGTCTACAGTAGCCATTGAAAGTATCAGGAAATTTGTAGGCCTGTGGAGCTGCTTGAAATGCGATATTGARATGATGACTGTCAGATTTCCAACCAGTGTGGCCAGAATAATGCAAACCATGAAGATGTACATGGGGATACGGGTACTGTTTGACCAGCTGCTCCTTATGCAAGAGCCATTTACRGATTCACAGCACAATTGCATCCTTACTGGGGTCTCAAATCCACACAGGTATGCAGCAAAGGTTTTTCCTAATTCAGAGGTACGTTTACGGCTGATTTTTGATTTTCTACATGGGAAGAGCTGCAGAGAGGAAAATAAAAGGGCATTGTAAACACCTTCATTTGTTTGGATGTGTAGGAAATTCACATTTCATTATTTACAAATGATGAAAATATTTTGTAATTGCATTTAGCAGAATTAGACTTTTATCATCTGACTTCCCTGGAAATGGGACTCTCYTTTGATGAGGTAAACTGCATAATGAGGTGTCCTCGCACCAGGACAGCAGTGACTCTGAGAGGCCTGCACTGGGCAGGGTCTTGTTCAGAGGGCAGATAAGCCCTTTTCAGTATTTCCTGTTTCAGTTTTCAGTCCTAGTCTTCTTCATCAATATTGGCTGGAGTCCTGTATCTCCTCTTTGCTCTTGAAAATCAGTWATTTTAAATTCTGAAGCTCCCTCAACTTCTTTTTGGACACATAAGTCTAAAACTTACAAGTCCAAAACAGAAGGCTTAAGCTGARGAGTCCATATGTGACCTCTCCTCCAGCCTGTCCTGATAGTGATGACTGGACAGATCAAGTTTTACTGGAAAATCCTTGCAGGCTCTTGCTGTAAATAGAGCTGCAAGGAAAAGAYCTAAGAGAAGAAAAAACTTTCCTGCCCTTTTGCTGACAAAATAAAATGGAAGAATCTGACYAATCTAAAACATTATCTGCTGTATAAGCAAATGGGGTTTTTTTCTGCCGAGCTCTAGTTTTTTCAGTGCTAGTAGTTTAGCATTACAATGAGTATTGATTATATGAATCTGTTTTTTAGCTAAGGCACAAGCATGGAGAGGAAAATTTTCAGAACATAGGTCTCATTTGCATCTAAGGACACAAATATCTCTGTCCTCTTGTGTAGCATGTCCCTTTTGCAAGTCACTCTTTTAATGAAAACTTTTAATAAAAGTCCTTCAGCACTTGGCAAACAATATTTATTTTGGAAAAATCTGYTTTTCTTTTAAATAAGTGAAAGACAGTGTTATTGTGAAAAATAGAGATCATTAGCAGATGTTGTTCAGTAGCACTGTGATTATAATATAAAATGGTAATCAGAAAAATACTGACTTGGCAATTCAGCCAGTACTGATTTAACCCACTTACTTTGGGATTTAGTTGCCTCTGCCTATTCTGGATAGAACACTATAAAAAAAAGTATTTCCCATACTAAACCAAATGTT